>CABHPQ010123532.1:33846-47372 GCA_902168405.1 Peromyscus aztecus
TCTTTCTTTCTTTCTTCCTTTCTTTTTTTTTGTTTTTTTGAGACAGGGTCTCTCTAAGGTACCCAGGCTGCCCTAGAATTCTTTGTAGCCCAGGGTAGTCTCATGATCTCTCTCTCTCTCTCTCTCTCTCTCTCTCTCTCTCTCTCTCTCTCTGTGTGTGTGTGTGTGTGTGCCACATTGAGGAGTATTTTTCTATATAGCTCAGTATGATCTGGAACTTGCTATGAAGCCCTTGTCCTGGAATTCAACACACTCTTACGTCAGCCTCCTAAACACTGTTATTAGAAATGTGCCACTTCTGGGCGGTGGTGGTGCATGCCTTTAATTCCAGCACTTGGGAGACAGAGGCAAGCAGATCTCTGTGATTTCAAGGCCAGCCTGAACTACAAAGCAAATTCCAGGACAGCCAGGGCTACACAGAGAAACCCTGTCTCAGAAAAAAAAAGAAAGAAAAAAGAAAAAAAAAAGAGAAACGTGCCACTACACCCAGCTAGTAAATCAATCTCACTGATAACAAATTAATTTGTCCATTAATCTAGACATTTAGAGTATGCTTTTTTCCTATATGCCCTGGATGAATAATGATATCATTTATTAAATATATATAAACCTTATTGCAGTATTACTAAACCTTTTTTGTGATTAAACTACCACACACTGATAACATTGTTTGTATTTTTGTTTTAAAATTTCTTTTTAATTATCGTATACAGTAAGATACTTATGACATTATATATATAATAGAGATAGATAGATAGATAGATAGATAGATAGATTAGTTGATTCCCCCTCCATCTCTCCCCATATCCCTATGCCTCCAGTCTCCATTTGTACCATTCCACCCCTAATACTCTCTCTTCCACTTTTATATTTCATGTATTCTATTATCCTCCCCATCCCCACTTAAAACCTCTTCTTTTCCCTTTCAGGTGTCTTTTCTAGTTTCCTGGTCTCTACTCACACTCATTCCCACATAAATATATATACAAATATTACAAGCTAGGATATGCATATGTGAGAAAACTTGCTGTGTTTGATTTTCTGAGCGTTTATTGGCTGTTGGTGGGCATATAAACTGTTACAGCATATGGAAATAAATGTGGAGATTTCTCAAAAAAATGAAAATGGGATTGTCATAATACCTAACTCTACTACTCCTAAGCATATAATAAAAGAATATAGTATATCCTGTCACAGATATACTAGCACATGCATTTTTTCTTTATTAAGAAATTTTCTACTCACTCTACATACCACCCACAGATCCCACCTCCTCCCTCCTCCCACCCCCTAGTCCTCTCTCCCAAGCCACCCCACATCCCCACATCCTCCAAATCAAGGTCTCCCATGGGGAGTCAGCAGAGCCCAGCACACTGAGCCTAGGCAGGTCCAAGCCCCTCCCCACTGCACCAAGGCTGCGCAAGGCATCACACCACAGTCACTGGGTTCCCAAAAGCCTGCCCACGCACCAGGGATGGATCCCAATCCCCCTGCCTGGGTGCCCCCCAAACAGCTCGAGCCAAACAACCATCTTCCGTATCCAGAGGTCTTAGTCCAGTCCCATGTGGGCTCCACAGCCACCAGTCCACAGTTCATGGGCTTCCACTAGTGTGGCCGCTCATCTCTGCACATCTTCCCATCATGATCTCGACGTTCCTCGCCTGCAGAATCCCTCCTCTCTCTCATCAATTGGATTCCTGGAACTCAGCCTGGTGCCTAGCCGTGAATCTCTGCATCTGCCTCCATCAGTCACTGGACAAAGGCTCTATGATGACAGTTAGGGTATTCACTAGACCGGTCACCAGAGTGGACCAGTCCAGGCACCCTCTGGACCACTGCCAGTAGTCCAAGGTGGGGTCATCATTGTAGCACATGTGTTTTTATGGTGCTGTCTTCATAACAAAGAAATGGAATCATCTTAGAGGCCCATCAACTGATAATGAAAATGTAGTAAATAGGCAGGATGGGATTTTATCTAGCCAGAATGAAAAAAATTTAAAAAAAATAACCTTTTCAGAATCATTGATGGAAATGATGAAATACCTTACTAAGTGAGATAATGTTTTTTTGAGAGTGGGTCTCATGTAGCCCAGGCTGGCATCAAATTTGTCATGTACCCAAGGATGGACTTGAACATCTGATTCTCTGCCTTAGTCTCCCAGGTGCTTGGAATACAGGTGTGTGCCATAAAGCCCCTAGGCCAATAACTCATAGAAAGATTGTGAAAATCATCCAAATCTCTGTTTTAAATGATCCTCATTATTCAGACATGCTTTATGTGGTTTCTATTAGCTGCTCCTTCTCCAAGTCAAGAAAACACAAATCAAGCTGTTTGTTTTCTTCCATTTGTTTTCTATGCCCATTACTATGGTACAGCAATCCCATAGTTTTGGGGAGCTTTCATAGTCTTCTCATCTTCCAGGTATGAGACATTTGGCAGGGAAGAAGGGACAGTCTCATTCTGTAGGCCAGGCTAGTCTGCAACACAGCAGGTAGCTAGCCCTGGCTGGCCTTAAACTCATGGTAATAATTCTTGTCTGCCTCCTGAGTGCTGAGGTTGCAGATGGGAGCAATCCCCTGGTTTAAGAGACACACTTTGATTCCCAAAAACCAGAGACTTCTTGGTAAACAGGTCGAAATAATACTTTCCTGGGAGACCTTTAAAAAAAAACTTTCCAACTTCAGTTCTTATTTTGGGTAGTAGATGTGTTAATTTAGACTAAGTAATTTTACTTTTATATGTAGCCTTTCTTTCAGTCAGAAACATTTATTGACTTCCTGGTATGTATTAAATACAGCATTTATTGCAAGGGACAGTCCCTCTTCTCATGCACTTATAGTCTAAGAGGAAAATAAGGCATTCACCAAATAATCACATCAATTTAAAACTGCAATTGAGTGGAATAAAGATACCAAATGGGTCACAGCCCAATGGATTAGTACCTGTAATATACAAAGAATTCCTAGATGTGAACCAATAAAAGCACTGACAAATAAAGCAATGGCCAACTTAAAAAAGAGGAAAGCCAAATAGCCAATGAACAAAGAAAGTATGTTTCTACCTCCCTCATTTGTAAACAGGGAATTGCAAATGAAAACATTGAAATTTCATTTCACACCCATTGACTTGTCAACAACTTTAAAGTTTGACATTAGCAAGTGTTGAGGACATGGAACATGAGGGGAGGGGGACTCTCACATAATGCATGGAACTGTGAATTGGTAAAACCTCTTTGAGAAGTCATGGAGCAGTGTTCAGCAATGCTGCCAGTTTCCATGTCCTGCCTGAGCCCAACAATTCCATACCTAAGTATCTACTCTGAAGTCTGCTTTCATACCAGGGAATGGGACTTACTGTTTTTTAAGATCTCATAGTGTTCCATTTATTTTTTCCTTTTATTGAAAAGAGATTCTTATCTCATATAATATATCCTGATTATGGTTTCCCCTCCCTCTACTCCTTCCAGTTCCTCCCCACTCCCCTCCCATCAGGATCTACCCTCTTTGTATCTTTCGTTAGAAAACAAACAGGCTTCTAAGGGATTATAATATATAATATAATATAACATAACATAACATAACATAATAATATATCCTGATTAAGGCTTATCCTCCCTCTACTCCTCCCAGTTCCTCCCCACCTCTCCTCCCACTTTGATCCACCCACTTTCTGTTCCTCAGTAGAAAACAAATAGGCATGACTGGTCCAGCCTGAGACCCATGCCACGAGAGGGAGCCCACCCTGACATTGCCTGGAGTGCCAGGACCCAGAGAGGCTGGATGGTCCAGAGACCAAGGATAGAACCAAACATGATTAGAGAAAAAAAAGTCAATGTAATGATGCCTAACGACATTCTGCTATATAATTATAGACTGATGCCTACTTCAGTTGTCATCAGAGAGGATTCATCCAGCAACTGATGGAAACAGATGCAGAGATCTACAGCCAAACATTAGTTGGAGCTTAGGGAATCGTGCTGAAGAGAGGGAGGAAGGATTGTACGAGTCAGAGGGATCAAGGACACCACAAGAAAACCCACAGAATCAACTAACCTGGGCTTATAGGGGTTCACAGAGACTGAACTGACAACCAGGGAGCCTTCGTGGGAGTGACCTAGGCACTCTACGTATATGTGACAGTTGTGTAGCTTGGTCTACTTGCAGGACTCCTAATAGTGGGAGCAGGGGCTGTCACTAATGCTTTGGTTGGTTTTTGGGAACATCCTCCTCATACTGGGTTGCCTTGCCCAGCTTTAATCCAAGGGGAGGTGCTTAGTCCTACCTCAATTTGATATGCCATGCTTTGTTGATATACATGGGAGGCCTGCCCTTTCTGAACAGAAATGGAAGAGAAATAGATTGGGGGGTGGGCAGAGAGGAGGTGGAGGGAGGGAATGGGAGGAGAGGAGGGAGGGAAACTGTGGTCAGGACGTAAAATAAATAAATACATTTAATTAATTAAAAAAGAAAGAAAACAAACAGGCTTTTAAGGAATAATAATAAAATATATAATATAATAATATAAAGCAAGAAAGTAACACATCAGAATAGGATAATACAAACATACAAAAGGAAAAGAGACCAAGGAAAGGCACAAGAAACAGATATAGATGTAGAGACCCACATATGTAGTCTTTCTAAGCCAGGTTATTGGTTCGCATCTGTAATCTCCGCATTTGAGAAGCTGAGTTAAGAGGATGGCTGTGACTCCTAATCTAGCCTGAGATACATAGTATGTTCCAGGACAGCCTTTGTTACAAAGAGAGAAATATATAGGTATTGATATGGTTACAGAAAATAATTCTGATTTCAGGTATTGTTTTAAATGTTTTTAACTCTTAAGGTAGGCATTACATCTGTACATATTTTATTAATGAATAAACTAAGATACATGACAGTTAACTAAATCACTTAAAACCGTACAATTAAGTGGCAGAGCTGAGAAACAAATCTGTATTGGTTAGAATGTCTGTCATATTTAAAATAATAAAATAAAATATGTAACCTTCCTCTCATGTGAATCACTGGTAACATAAAAGCAAAGTCAAGCAATGGGCCTAATGGATAGGCTCGTGTGTACCTAGTCATCATTATTAAATTTTCTATTCTGAAAATTTACATTTAAAATTATTTCTTACATTAAATTTATTAATGTAAGAAAATTTTGGTTCTGTATTCTGATGGGCTGATGACAGCATAATATCTGAGGGTTTTAATCTGGTATATATATTTGCTAACATGAAACACATAGTATTTTTCCATAGATTTTTGGGTAATGACTTGAATTTCAGACAACTTAAAGAGTGAGATATTTCTGTTCTCTATGATTATTGAGAGCTAGCATAAAAAGAAAAATGGGACAGGGGACGTTTTTAAGATAAAAACTTGTACATGAACATCAGAATAAGATATCAAGTACAAAATGTGAAACATCCCAGGATGACTGATCAGAATTACAATTTTATCATTCCTTTCATTCGACTCTCCCTTAGTCTCAAGTAACTAATTCTTGTTCTATTTGTCTTGAATTTAACAACTGACTCCTTTGCAATAGTCTGGGAAAATCTGGACCACAGATACTTTGTTAAATCTGTTTCATTGCGATTCTAAGACTTTTTTATGTCTTTTTTTCCATGATGCCAGCCTTTGTCTTACAGATTGTGACAGGTAGCCCAAAACTATATAGGTAGATGCAAGACAGACAGGCACAGATTCACTTATTAAAGTGATTAAGTATGTGAAAATGGAGAACTGCCTTTCTTGTTAGATATAAGACATAAACATATGGGCCTAGCCATGATGTTTTATTAAGGAACTAGGCAATAATTGTCATAATTAAACATCAGAATGTTTTATAGATTCAGCTAACAAATCACTAAGAAGTTTTTAAATCTTCCCATAAGGTATAATCATAATTATAATTGACAATCAAAGAATAATGTTCCTTTGAAATGAAATTGAATATATTTGCAAAACGTTACTGTACTTTTCTGCGTACATGAATAAGAGCATGTTCTTTTTTTTAATCTTTACAAATACAGGCACTTAAGCTTTTGTATACCAATAACCCTTTAGCTATACAAAATTAATCTAGGACAAATTGATTTTCTCCTTTTGATTTGATATTTTTCCACAACATATATAAAAGAGATAGTAGTATTTTTACACTTTCAATCTAATTACAAATATGGAAGACACAAAGTATGCTGAAGTATATTTTTCATCTTTCTTTTTATAAGGTAAAAAAGAGACTTTTGTATTAATTTCTAGCCATCTGGAAACTGAAAAAGATGATTCGGATGTAAGAAACACCTTGACAGTTTTATTATCTAAATTTAGGATCAGATGCGGAGGAAGAAAATAGAAGAGACTATTAGGGGAATGGCTGCTCAAATAAAATTGGAACATAGACACCATAGAGAACATGCCTGACCCTGGAAGCTAAGCAGTGTTGGCCCTGGTTAATAATTAGATGGAAGAACAGTTTTAGCCATGAACTGTAGTGACAATATGATATTTTAGTTAAACTGGGCAGAATGAATTGCAAAAACAAAATTTATCTTTTTGTGAAATGAAGAATCTATTTACATGAGTCAGCATTAAAGGATATAAATTAATTTGGTACACTGAAAATTTTTTCTCTTATTTTTGTGGTTTTTTTTTTTTTTTTTTTTGAGACAAGGTTTCTCTGTGTAACAGCCCTGGTTGTCCTGGAACTTGCTTTGTAGACTAGGCTGGCCTCAAACTCACAGAGAGCAGCCAACTTCTGCCCCCCAAGTGCTGGGACTAAAGGTGTTCACTACCACGCCCTGCAAGGCACACTGAAAATTTAAACACATGTAAGATGTAATATGTCTAATATTTCACTATTATGATGGAAAAATAAAAAATAAACAATAAATTTATTTTCATTATGAGAATAAATTGTATATTCTAAGATCATTTTTCACTTTAATTTTATCCCCTCTATTCCATTGTTTTCGAGACATATTGTACATTAATACATTATAAGCATGTATTAAAATATATAGATACATATAAGAAAAGTTTAAGTATAATTTTTGAATTAACTTATTTTTATGTGTATGGGCATTTTGCCTGCATGTATGTCTGTGCGTTACGTGTACATCTGGTATCTGTGGAGGCCAGAAGAGAGTATCGGATCTCCTGTGATTGGAGTTACAGATGGTTGTGCGCCACCATGTGGGTGTTGGGAACTGAACCCAGGTCCTCTGGAGGAACAACAAGTGCTCTCAACTGCCAAACCATCTCTCTGGCCCCTGAATATAAAATTTAAGCTATTATTATCACTTAATATATTAGAAGATGATTCATATACAATATTGATTTTATCATTGTAACTTGAGCTTCCAAAAAGAAATGCTGTTAATAAGAATGTAGAGACGATTGCTTTTATGAAACTTGATATGCTTGATGTTATGTGTTTTTATCGGTTTTTACACTCTTTAGAATTTTCTAGATAAAAAATTATCACTTTACATTCAAAGCCTTAAATTTGTTTGAAGAAGTCAGAAGTTAAATTTAGTCTGTCATTAAAGAAAAACAGAATCAGCAATAAAACCTGGACTTTATATTACAGTACAAATAGAATAACTTTATAGCTATATACCTTCATGTATTGTTTGAAATTTTTAAGAAACAAATCTTTGTCAAGACTTAGCATATTGTGGTTCAATTTATCCTTACTTTGAATACTTAATAGGATATGTTAGCCTTTCTGAGCAGTGGGCTCAGTATATAGGAAATTTAGATTATTCTTTTTGTGATAATTCTTGAAAATCTAGGAGAAGACAATTTCACAAGACTATGTGGACTGTAAGGCCTCTGTTTCCACAGATTTACTTTGCACCATTCTAAAGAATTTTGACACTCATCTTCAAATAATTTGACTTCTATCATATATATAATTTTATAAAAATAGTAGTAATAGTTTATTATATACATTTAAACATTTATACATTGAAGTTTATAAAACAAATAAAAATTAAAAGAAAATAAACTTAAAATGTTTACTTCCTATGCTCTATGGAATGGTCTTATGTTCTCTCTACAACCACAAGAGCTTTAATGGAGGCCATTTCTTCACTATCATGTACAAATGTCCTTTTTCTTCTGAAAGCTTTAACCTATTTTAGTTTACCTCTCTGATGTTTTGTTTTGGGCAATGATGTCCAAACATTTTTCAGAAATGTTGGTCACAACTTAGGTGACTTCTGTGTGAACCTGACCTTTTTTTTTTCCTTACCAATATCTGTATTTGCATTATTATATATTTTGTCATATTTATATTCACTTACTTTTAAAAACACTTTTAATTTAAAAGAAAAAAAGTAATTTCAACAAAAGCTTTAAAACAAGGCAACTCTTTAGAAAATAACCTTTTTGTTCTAAATAGCAGTGCTCTTCAAGGTCTTGTGATTTTCAAAAACAAAGTTTATCAGGTTTGTCTTCGTTCTTAGTCAACAATGTTTCTTAGCATTATGTCCTTGATACGCATTAGGAAAAGTGCTTTGACAATTTTCCGGATTCCCACGCACAGAAACTATTTCTTAAACTTTGCTTATTATGCTTTCATTTACTTTGGGGGTTGGGGAAGGATGCCACTTTCTGCACATGGAGGTCAGAGGATAACTCACAAGACTCAGTGCTCTTCTTCTACCCTGTGGGTCTTGGGGCTAGAACTCAGGAGGACAGGCCTTAGCCACTGAGCCACCTCACCAGCCCGAATGGCAGCTACCTTATTGAACTGAAGTACTAGGAAGCTTACATTATATGAGTATTCTTTAGAGAACTCTCCATTGGAAACCATATGAATGCACAAGAAGAACTCAATCTAAAAAGTGCAATGGATGTAGATATACATTTCCCCCCAAGGAATGTATGTAAATGACCAATGGATAGACAAACAGGCACTTAACAGCACTAATAATCAATAAGAAAATGTAAGATTAAAAACACTGATCCATCACCCTTTACCTGTTAGGATGTTCATGGTGGCGCATGCCTTTAATCCCAGCACTCGGGAGGCAGAGGCAGGCGGATCTCTGTGAGTTCGAGGCCAGCCTGGTCTACAGAGCGAGTTCCAGGAAAGACGCAATGCTACACAGAGAAACCCTGTCTCCAATAAACCAAAAAAAAAATGTTCATTACCTAAAATTCAAAATTTAACAAATGTTGATGACTCAGAAAAGGGGGGCAACTGCTATAAATGATTGCTAGAAATGTAAATTAGTATATTCAATTTAGAAAAAAAATGTTCCTCAAAAAAATTAAATAGTAATATCATATGATCTAGCAAACTCACTTCTGAGTATATATTCAAAGGAAACAATATCCTTTCAAGGAAATTTATGTATGCAAAGTATTCAACAATATACAGGATACGGAAGTAACATGTTCATGGATGGATAAATATATATACACAATATTAAGTCTTTTAAAACAGTTATCACTTATCACACTATCTCTAAAAGCATAAATAAATGTGAAGAATATGTTAACAGAAATAAGCCAGACACAGACATGATCTCACATACGGAATCTTAAAAGGTCAAATTTGTGGGCTAGAGAGTTGGTTCACTGGTTAACCCTACTTACTGTACCAAATGGGTTTGATTCCCAGCACCCACAAAGACATCTCACAATTTTTCATAACTCCAGTTCTGGGGGATCTGTTGCCCTCTTTTGATTTCTGCAGGCACCAGGCACACATGTGGTGCAAAAACATATATGCAGGAGAAACACTCATACAATAATTTTAAAACGTCTAAAAAAATAAAATGTCAGAACCATAAAAGAAAGGGATAGAAGGATGGTTACCAGGGATGGGGCTTACTCCATGGAGAAACTGGAAGATGTTAGTCAACAGTGCACATTTTCACTTATAAGATGAAAACACTCTAGTGACTTAATATACAGTATACTTACTGTAGTGTAATGTATATTTGAAACTTACCATGCTAATGGATCTTAAGTGTCTCACCATACACAAAATGTTAGTTTGTGGTTGGCAAGACATCTGATAAAGGTGCTTGCTTAAAAATTAAATCTGAGAATTGAAATGGATTTACTCGTGATAAAGGGCATCTATGGAAAATCCATAGCTAACATCATACACACTGGTAGAAGACTGAAATCTTTCCAGGCTCACAAATCAGACAAGAGCCAACAGTGGTCCAGTGGGTAAAAAGTGCTTCCTGCTGAATGAAGCCTGTTGACCTGAGTTCAATCTCTAGATCCCACAGTGGGGGGAGAAAACTCCCTAAAGTTGTCTGCATGTGAGCCAGGAAAAGGACAAATACGCACACACACACTCACACACACACACACACACACACACACACACACATACAAACACACTAATAAATGTTAAAAATAATTGAAAACACTTATTATTTGTGTGTGTGTCACTAGTGTCACAGCCTGTGTATGGGATCAGATGACAGCTTTGTGAAGCCAGTTCTCTTCTGCCTTTATGTGGCTTCTTATGGTCTTACTACATTTGTCTGCTCTTTTAAAAGTGTTTCACTGTATAGTCCTGGTGGACTTCCCTAGTGAAATGACTGATTACAAAATATATATGCCTCAGCGAGTCTTATTATTAATTTTATATTTTATTGAAAATGAATTTTTCATACAATATAGTCTGATCATGGTTTCTTCTCCCCCAATTCCTCCCAGATCCTCCCCATCTCCCCACCCACCCAACTTCATGGCCTTTCTTTCACTCTCTTACTGTTGATACGCATATTTCTTTCTAATTTCAGTATAATCAGATATGGAGATTTTTTTTCTAGAAATTACCTAATTAGCTGATGCAATTGAGTCACCTATAGCCACACTGGCGAGACTGAGGCAGGGAGATAATGGGTTTGAGATCGGCGTGTGCTGCATTGAGAGTTGCAAGCTCTTACAAGAGAAAAATTAGGAAGGAACGAACGAACGAGAGGGAGAGAGGAAGAGGGAGAAGGTGAAGAGAAGCAAGCACAAGAAATGGCCACCAGAAAAAAAAATCCAAAACAAAACAAACAAGCAAAAACACCCTGAGGACTATTTTAACTACCCTCTGTATTATCTGAAAAATAACAGCCGCTCCTTAATCTCTTCTTTTCCTTCAGGAGTCACTCATGTGTTTGAAGAGAAATTAAAGGGATGTTCCTGGCCCCCACACTTCGAAGTTCTTTTAAAGAGATTTTCTTCTCTTGAGCTGTGCCTTGCTTTTTCGTGTGTACTTTCCTTCCAGAGCTCGGAGAGACCTCGCGGGTTTTTTTTTTTTTTTTTTTTTTTTCCAACCCCTCCATCATGGTAGGGGGCGGGGCATCCTCGGGCGGAGGGGAAGGCGGGTAACCCCCGAGTCGGGGGGAGGAGCTGCTCTTATACGGGCTGCGGAGGCTCGGGCCCACCACTCGCTGGCTGCCTGCAGGGGAGAGGCTGCGGAGTGCCTGAGTGGCGGCGGCGGCGGCGGCGGCAGCGGCAGCGGCTGAGCATTCAGGCCCTGGCCTCAGCTGTCCCGGGAAGTAGATGTTTTCCAAGGTCTGTGGAAGATTTGAGTGTTAAAGGTGAGAAAAGTCGGGGCCGCCGGTTCAAAGTATTAGAAAAGGAATGGCGCTTTGTGCTAGTCATTTCTATGAGAGAAATGATAACTGAGCTTTGTATTCCAGATTTTTTGAAAAGTCCAACGGGAGAGAGGTGGCGATCATATTACACCTGTGGAAAAGAATTCTTCATGAGGTTGCAGACAATAACTTTTGAATGAATCATTTGGTATTTCAGGCAAAAAGCCGTGGTGGCTGTGGTAAATGTTTAGAAAACTTCTGGCAAATTAATCTTCTATTTTGAAAAAAGTTTTGATGTCATAAATGAGAATTTAAAGTGTTCAGGATGCTGGCTTTCATTTTACCTTCTCTGTGTCGATTGTATTTCTCACAGATACTAATATTTTCGTGAATTTTGTATAATAGTATACAGCAAAATATAATTTGCAGATTCAAGTGCCTCAGTGAGCTGGAAATTTGGTCATTTGTCAACTCAGTGTTTTTAAAAAAAAACAGGTTTTTAAATAATTGCAAATAAATTCAAATATGATCTTTTTCTACATCTCTACTTATATATGAAGAGATGAGTCTTAAATGGTATTAAAATATAAACAGTAAGCATGAGAGGCTGGCATGGGGGTGGTAAAAGCCTGGAATCTCAGTGCTTGGGAGGAGGGGGCAGTATGATCAGGAGTTAAAAGCCAGCTTCCAATAGTTAGTCTAGGCTCCACTAGGCCTTGTCTCAAAATCAAAACCTGAGAGATCATAAAAACAATGAACATATATCATTATACCAAACAGAATAAACAATTCCGCTAATAACAAAGGATGTCTCATATTAAAGAACATCGGAGGGATTATTCAATGTATTGCCATGTTTCACTGAGCATGTAGTACCTACATTGGCATAAATTAACTGAGATGTGAACTATATATGAGGACTGAATAAATGTCATTTCAAGAAGCGCATTCAAGTGTACATGTGATGGACTAATAAAATCAAAGCAGTATAAAGAGCTCAGGCGGCGCGCACTGGGGATGTGTGGTTTTTGCTTTAGACTTTATGGACTTTTACACTCAGAAATAAAAATGGAGCTGAAAAAGGAATAATTTGTTTTGTTACAGGTGCTTGAGCAGATGCCCACACACATTCCATTGTCTTAAGCTGCAGCTGGATTTTCCTGTGGATCTGAGAAGGCTGGTTATCCAATTACTTGTGTTTGCTTAAAATTCAGATAGTTAGGCTATAGTCCAGACTCTGGTTCAAACAGACGATATTTATATACTCTTGAGAAAGAATGTAGAAAATGTTCAAATACATATTGTGGAGCAGTATGTAGGAGATAATGTGCAGGCTAGCAAAACCGTATCATTGAACACTATTTCGTTGTAAAAAGAATGCTATGGGCTGGCCTGGTGGCTCAGAAATGTGCTTGCTATGCAAGGCTGGAGATCTGAGTTCCAGCTCCAGAATCCGTGTAAAGGTGAAAGGAGAGAACTGACTTTACAGAATTCCTCTGACCTCCATATACATGCCACGGCATGCATATCCAGCCACCCCCACACACACACTCACACACACTCAATTAATAAAAGAAATTAAAGAATTAAATAACTCTAAATGCAACAATAAGAGAATAGGTTTAAGGTGTATTCTAAAATTAAGCAACTTCCAGAAACTTCTGCATAATATAATATCAAATATTTTACAAAAATGAGTGTTGTACATTAATAGAATGAGTGTAAGAGAAAAATGAATACATAAATGGTAATTTGAAAATGGGAAGGTAAGTAAAGTTGGAGAGAAAAAATATTTCAACTTATGTATTGCATCTCTTCAGTTTAAAAATAGCATATTTGGGTTGTTTTCATTAGAAGAAAATTTAAAATTTAGAGATATATAAAAAATCTTTAAAATGATTCACAAAATAATAATGTGGAAATTGTTGATATGAAAATACCAAATGTATC
>CABHPQ010123535.1:0-32965 GCA_902168405.1 Peromyscus aztecus
CTCTCTCTCTCTCTCTCTCTCTCTCTCTCTCTCTCTCTCTCTCTCTCAATAGCTAGAACTGAGGTAGTTTTCACTTGAGTCTTGTCTTTCATTTTCATTTCTGAAAGTTGAATTTTCAACGTCCTCCCGGACCATGGCCTGAATGTTCTCTACAAGATTACAACAGTTGATTCTTTTGAGGCCTTGTATTAAAGTGTGATATGCATCCTTCTTCCCATGAGACTGATACCAGCGCTGAAGTAGCTGTATTTTCTGCTCGGCTGTGTTTTGGATATTGTCATTCTTGATCTCATCTATCGTTGTTTCAGAGATCCCATTCTTCCGAACAAATTTTTTAACTTCAAGTAATGACATTTGTTCGGCAATATTCGAGATGTGTTTACTCAGGTCAACGTCTGAAAAATAGAAAATAGTTTCCGAAAATGTCTTTCTAAGAGGGATTTCCATCACTGAAGCCAAGAACACTTCTTCCCTTAAAATTTGGAGTACAGATGAGTCCTATTGATCCAAAGAGAATAAGCTTGAGTTGTACTCCCAAGCTTGCTGTGGCTCTTACACTTTTACTCTTTGGGCATGATACATGACATCTTTATGTCTTCTTTCCTCATTCATGAAATCAAAAAATTAAAAAAAAAAGATCATATCCAGTACCCCCTAGAGACCTGATGATCAGACCCACAAACCTAAAAGGACAGTTCTTCCTGTCTCTGAGTCACAGGTCGAAGGACAGGAGCAAATAGAATTGGACATGTTGTTGCGAGGTGAGAATATGCTAACTGAGGCTATGGTTCCATTTGACTTGGACATCAATTTACAAGGAGTTTTGTGATACAGCTGATTATGAAGAAAATTTTTCTTAAACCTCTAATGATATACTGTCTTATCACTACCTGGTTTATTTTTAATTAAGACTGTTACAGATCTAAACTCTTGATAGAACTGACAGTTTAAATAACAGGAAAGCCTAAAGTGTCACTGAAATTCAAACATTATTCACTCTAAAATCTTAGTGTTTGTTCTAATTTAGGCTTATTCTGACAAAGAAAGCCACTTCTGTGAAATAAAATAATAGAAGAACTTACCTGAGAAATTAATTGGCATGTTTTCCTGGGAAGAATAAAACAGAGGCAGAGAGACAAATACATACTTAAATGTCATTTAATTCTTTCTAAATTCAGAAGGAAATATTTTACAATTGCCTACTACTACTACTACTACTACTACTACTACTACTACACACACACACACACACACACACACACACACACACACACACACAATTAGGAAATTAGACTTCGTGGTTAAGATGAGTTCTTTTAATCATTCAATTTAGATACTGAAAGGTTCCATCTGCCTGTGTTAGATACTATCTACCATTAGCTCCAGGGCTAGAGAGAGTCATACTATGCCTGTTAAGTGGATTTTAAAAGCAAAGTCTTGGCTGGGGTTTGGAATCTGAGTCCTGCCCTTTGGCCAATGGCATTTCTGCCGGGAAAATAGCAAGGTGAAATGTGGCGCTTCACACAGCACATACCTTTTCCAGCTCACACTGGTAGGCTTCCAAGCTCCTTTATTGTTCCTTAGAGTATTTATGTAAAGCCTTGTAAGGATTTATTTTATTCTGGAAATGCCTCTTGTAAGCTTGCCTTCAGAAACCCAGCTTTTTGGAACCAAGTTAGAGGAATATGCTTTGAGACTATTTAAAACTATCTATTCAGTCTGTTTCCTTTCTGTTGACATTTAACCCACCTTTGAGAAGACAATCCAACCAATCCAACTACGCCTTGGACTCCCCATGTAATTCGTTTTTTACAAGATAACTTTAATGCATGACTTTAATCTTAAACTGTGCTCCTTAATCATGTCCCTCACCCAGATAATGCATGCATGAGCACTATGACAATTTAGTCTAACATCATTCATCCCCTGGCAGCAGCCAGTAGACTGACAGCAACCTTGACAAATATCCACTGTAAGTGCTGAAGGCGACATGTAAATACAGGCTGAAAAAAGTCTGCTTGTGGTTTTGAGTGCTCTTCTGGGTCAGTGGGGTCCAAAACCAACTTCTTCCCTTGGAAAACTCTGGTAAAAGAGTATGGTTTATTGTACTGCCCAATAGATAGTACTACACATGGTCTTCTCTTTGAGAAAGACATGGACAGGTCAACACAGGCTCCATCTTGACTCAAATGACTTTAGAGGTAGATGATGCTTTTATATAGCACCCCACAAAAACGTACTAATAAATTAGCTCAGACATTTCCAGATCACCATCAAAAGCTGGTACCAGCTAAGAACTGTGATTGGGTGTTTGATTGAGCAATGTTAAGTCTGCCTTAAGATATAAGGGCTAGAGAGATGGCTCAGTGGTTCAGCTTGCTTGCTGCCTGTAGAAGGGATCAGAGTTCAATTCCCAGAACCCACACCAATTTTAATAAGCTCTGTTTATTAATTATTAAATGAATAATTAATTCATTATTAATGTTGCTCTGACCTATGCATAGACAAACACGTATTTGTTTTAAAGAAAGTACTAATTTTTGTTTGTTTGTTCCTTTATTTCTTTTGTTTTTCCAAGAAAGCCAATGAGACTTTGCATACTCACAGGGTTTGAGACCCCAGACTCAGGGTCATCATGACCTCTTCTCCAATACTTGTAATATAAAAACCCTGAAAAATCAAAAGAGATTGCTGTCAGACTCACATGCCATTCTGACAGGAAATCCTCACACTAAGCGAAGTGAATTGAAGAGACAGTTACTTGTTCCGACAAAGAAGGAAAAATTACAAGATTCTCAGTCACTGAAAGTTGGTATATCTTGTCACCCCTAGGCTTCAAGGGGATTTTCTAGAACAACTATGATGATACCCATATTTCCCTTAACTACTGTCATTATGAAGTAATTTTTGGATAAAACATGTTGTCATAGATTTTTAAGTTAAAGACACAAAATAAGAGAGTGATCAAAAATAAACATAAAAATTAAATAAACATTAAAATAAATGGTTTATTGAGGGAGGTCAGGCCCAGAGAAGGTCAGGTTCACCAGATGTCATTGTCACACTCTCCCTGGCTTTCTGTGGTTCTCTATGGGCACAGTGACTATTTCTCATGTCATTTTAATCTAAAGTTTAAGCAAAGAGAGGACTTACCAAGCAGCAATATTACCAAAACGGGGATGACGAGCAACCATAGGAAATGGGATCTGGAACCTGTGGCCGGAAATAATGGACATTTCATATGAAATTAAGCAGCTTTTAAGATAAAGCGAAGCTCTGTCCTCTCAATCAGTAATAAACCAATAAGCATTTACTCTGACATGATGATGGGGATGGGGAAGGAATGTAGTCATAAAAACAAATGATTACTTTCTCTCTTGCATTTGGTATTGCTGGTTGGTGTGCACGGCTCAAGGATTCCATGTTCACACCTGGGGGGGAAAGGCAGAAGAAACTTAGAAGGCCTGTGTAGAATCCTCCCATCTTTCATGTCCATGACACATCAGGATTCATTTCATTTGCCCTTTCATCTCTGGCACTTGTTTCCTCTCAGACATTTCCAGATCACCATCAAAAGCTGGTACCAGCTAAGAACTGTGATTGGGTGTTTGATTGAGCAATGTTAAGTCTGCCTTAAGATATAGGGGCTAGAGAGATGGCTCAGTGGTTCAGAGTGCTTGCTGCCTGTAGAGGGGATCAGAGTTCAATTCCCAGAACCCACACCAAGCAGCTCACAGCCACCGCTAACTGCAGCTCCAGGGTGTCTGACAGCATCTTCTGGCCTCCCCAGCATTGCAGTCACATGCATATCCCTGTGTCACATGTTTAAAAATAAAAATCCTAATGATATCAAGAGTTTTAAAAGGTAATAAAATACTAACATACAAAAGAAATGGGTAGACAAAAATAAACTTAAAATTGGTAATAAACTGAATTCTTAAATTCAATACAATTAAATTGATACAAGAGCTTAAAATAAGCTGTTTTAAAAATGACTTATCAAGAGCAATTTCAAAAAAACAAGTCTTATAAATCATTAAAATGGCCTGAAGGGAGCCACTGCCTGGGATATTGCCCAGGGCCCCAGCTAGGAGTGATCAGGACGGTCAAGAGGCACTTGTGGGATTTTCTTCCGATACATAAACTCTGACAGTCCAAGTTCATAGCCCACCTCTTCCTTGAAACCTAAGCAGGTATGCTGAGAGATCAGGTAATCTCCAGGAGCCTCACCGACAGCATGGAGATAATTACACTATACCTCAACGAGTACCGGTGAGAAGAAAACTGAATCGTGATTATAAAGTGTACAGAGCTATTATTGTGCTATTTTATTACTTTACCAAGTTAACTACTTCCCTGCAGTCCCCACCTTGCCCCTCATCACTCTCAGACACGTGGAGCTAGAGAAGAGAGCAAAGGTAGGAAGACAAATGTTTTTCCTAATAAATAAGGTAAGAAGCATCATGTCTCTGCTTTTCAACCAACCTATTAGATGAATGCCCATAGGTTCCATAGGTGAGTTACAGGTTTACAGAATGGCAAGGGAATAGCAGTCCTAAGCATTCTCCAGAAAACCAGCATCTGACAAACCAAACGCTGCTTTTCTTTCAGTGCTGGGCATTGAACCCAAGACCTTACACTTGCTGGGCAAGTGTTCTACCACTAAGATTTACCCTGAGATGCAAAAGCTGTCTTTGCAACACGTACTACCTAATGTGATCTCCAGAGAAATGTGGCAGAAGGGTGGTGCTAGTTAAATATTCTTTGCATTCCATGAGTGAGAAAACTGAAGTTCAAATGGGTTAAGTGATTTGCTCAAACTAGTCCAATTAATCAGCAGATAGGTGAGCAGTACAAGCAGGTTTTCTAGATTTGAGTCAAAAGCAAGCCCGTTAGCATCAAGGCAAAGTCCTCATGATCCAATTCATTTCCAGGCTTTTCTACCCTCCAGCAGATATGGGAACATCTTATGCCTCTTTAGAGCTGTTGGTTTCTGCCTGAACACACTTCCCACCCACATGTAATGCTGTCTCTTGCCTCCTCAAGACTCTCACCTTCCATACAGAGTCAAAAGGTCTTCTTGCACAACTTGCACCACTCCGAGCACAAATGTTTTATGCTTGCCATACACCATAAAGTATTGGCATGCAATAAGCATTGGTTTTTTAGCTTTCTTTGTCCCTAGAACCAAAACCTTGATGACAGTCACATCCCCCATAACCATCACCAACCTAAGCAGCCAGCACTGTAACTTGAACACAATGGTTTTGGTAATGTTCAGAAACTGGAGAGTGCTCAGTGATGTCTGGTGTTGATTGGTGGTAACTGAGCAAATGGAAAAGACAAGAAGAGAACTCAGTTCCCAACTTCCCATTCAGTGTGGCTCTTCTCTAAGAAGGTAGGATGTCCCAAGTTATAGCTAGTGTTTTGGGCACTGAATACTAAAACTTACGTGATGCAGCGATCACAGTGTTCACAGACAGAAGCATTACAATAGAAGTCCTGTTTGCACTTGCACTTGGTATTCTGGGTCCGGGTGCAGGTTGTTTCCACTTCTAAACCTAGAAATCCAGTTTATAAAGTATTAATTATAGCAGCTAGTTAAAAATAAGCAATGAAAATAATGACTGGATTCTGCACAGATTTTTTTTTAGATCTACTGCTTATTATCAACTGTTACACTATCACATCTTTAATAACAATGTTTTGTGCTGATATATTGTGTACCCCAATAAACTAGCCTGAGGATCAGAGGACAGAGCCAGCCACTAGATTAGACATAGAGGTCAGGCAGTGGTGGCACACACCTTTGATCACAGTAATTGAGATCTCATACCTTTGCTTAGGAAGCACACATGCCTTTAATCCCAAGAAGTAATACAGCAGGGCAGAGAAAGGTATATAAGGCAGGAGGAAACAGGAACTCACTCTCTTTAGACTGAGGATTTCATAGAGGTAGCTGCTTTGAAACCCACTCAGGCTTCTACTATTCTACACAGAAGCCCTCAGCCTCACATCTGAATCGTCATTGTCGGCAGAATTGAGAGAGACAATTGGGATTTCTTAAAGGGAGAAATTAGTTAAAAAAGATTTTTTCCCACATAAAAAAATGGGAAATATTTTTACAAAGGAAGGAATTTGATCTCTGTTTGATAATACAATTGACAGTCTGAAAATGGAACGATTGAAAGAGAGAATAATTAATGTAGATGGGATTTATGTAATGTCAATTATAAATATTATTTGTTTTATCATTTAAAAAGTTGGTTAATATGATTGCCAAGATAAAAGTTTTAGAAAAACTTGTTAAAACAGATCATAGAGAAATTCAGACCCAAACAGAAGAATTTAAAGGTGAACCAATCTCAGCATTACATTATAAGGTTACAGAGAAACAGCCTAAGGCTTTCAAACAGCCAACCTTAATCTATCCAGTAACTTTACAGGAACTGCCAAATGCTCAAGGCTATGTACAAGCTAACTTTAACATCTGTGGAAAATGTTAGATTTGAGGAGATTCAAAGAAGCTATAGTGTCATATGGTATGCATTCCCTGTTTGTGAAGCAGATGTTAAACTTGTGGTCAACTTGTAATAGAATTATCTCTCAAGACTGGAGATATTTGGTTACAGCCATTTTAGAGGCTGGTCCACAATTACAATAGAGGACCTGGTGGAAGGATGAGGCTAAGACCATTGAACAACAATGTAGGGCTAGAGGTATGGAAATCTCCAAGATCAACTTCTTAGAGAGAGAGATTATGCTAATGTAGAAAGGCAATCTTTGTATGATGACCACACCTTGGCTTATGCTGAATGGTAGCCTTGAATGCTTGGGACAGAACTGAATAAGTAGGAAAGAAAATAGAGTCATTTACAAAAGTTATGCAGGGCCCAAAAGAAACCTTCGTGGATTTCTTACAAAGGCTGTCTTCAGCAGTAAATAGAATGATACCAAATTCAGAAGCTAGACAGATAATAATTGAATCTCTAGCTTTTGAAAATGCTAATGCACAATGCAAAAGGGTAATTAGGCCATTAAAGGCTAGATCAGAACCCTTGGAGGAATGGATATGAGATACAATTAATATTGAATCTCATGACCATGATGATACTTTGATAGGAGAAATGATTTTCAGAGGTTTGAAGAAAAATAGTAATGTCAGATGTTTCAAATGTGGTAAACAAGGTCACCTAAAAAGGGGCTGTAAACAGGGCATTCCTAGAAACAATGTTTTTTTTCAAGGAATAATCCCAACAGAATGCCCCTCCCTTCTGGATTATGCAGAAGGTGTGGCAAAGGCAAACATTGGACTAATGAATGTAGGTCAACAAGGGACAGACAAGGTAACCTGTGGTGGTATTGTGTTCCCCAAAATATTGTGCACCCTAAAAAACTTATCTGGGATCAGAGACAGAACAGCCACTAGATACAAAGGCTAGGAAATGGTGGCACTCACACCTTTAATCCTAGCATTCCATAGGTAGAAATCCCTCTGGATCTCTGTGAGTTCAAGGCCACATTGGAAACAGCCAGGCATGGTGACTCACACCTTTAATCCCAAGAAGTGAGCCTTTAATCCCAGGGAGTGATGGTAGAAGGCAGAAAGACATATAAGGTGTGAAGACCAGAAACTAGAAGCATTTGGCTGGTTAAGCTTTCAGGCTTTCGAGCAGCAGTTCAGCTGAGATTCATTCTGGATGAGGACTCAGAGGCATCCAGTCTGAGGAAACAGGATCAGCTGAGGAATTGGTGAGGTGAGGTAGCTGTGGCTTGTTCTGCTTCTCTGATCTTCCAGCATTCACTCCAATACCTGGCTCCAGGTTTGATTTTTATTAATAAGACCTTCTAACAATTCATGCTACAGTAATCCTTTGCCTTTGCCATTGGAAAATGCCCTCAGGGGCCTCTCACAGGCTCCCATGAAAAATTTGGTTCAGTCATTTCCTGCCATCATGGAAGAAACCTCTTCCCAGAGTAATTAAAGAACCTAACGCCTTTTGTAAAAAAAATCATACTTCTCTGTATGATAGAATAGCTTTAGAAAATAAAGCAAAAAAAGTTAAGGAAAAACCATAAGTCAAAATTGATAAAGATTAGATTTGGAAACTCCCCAAAGTTAGGGTTGGGGAAGGGTTTTGTTTTTATCTTCCAGGAGAATAAAAGGCATCCAGTTAAAAAATCTGAAGAACACTGGACAAATGAGAAAGCTGAAGAAAAATGACAAATCATCCAGAAAAAAAAATGTCCCACAAAAAAAGATTTTCTGCAGTGAACCATGACCATGCCTAACAGCAACTTTGAAGTCTCCAAAAAGATGATGGGACCCCAAAGCTGTTTCTGTCATTTCTCATATTTTTTGGAAGTTGCTTGCTTGCACTTCCTGCTTACTTAGGTAATATTATTTCTTTCTTGGGTCTCTGAGGGAGTTGAAGACTAGATAGTTATAGTCTTCTTTGTTAACAAATTCAGAAAAGAAACTCACTACAGAGGTGTAAAGTGTGTAAGTTTGAAAGATATCAAAAAACAGTATTCTGTTGATAATACAAGTTAGTATAGAAAGTGAATTAGGTACAACATTTTGGACTCATCAAAATAGGATAAATAACGGAATATTTTCTCTAAATCCATCAAATGTTAATGGACTGAACATTGTTAATGTAATTCTTGACTGTATATATTGTATATACTTATTGTACTTAAATTGTATATATGTTTTCTTATATTAGTTATAACCTTTTATTATTTTAGGCAAAAAATAATAAAAGGAGAAATGTGGTGATTTATCATGTACCCTAATAAATTTGCCTGAAGATCAGAGAACAGAACAAGCCACTAGATTAAACATAGATGCCAGGCAGTAGTGGCACACACCTTTAATTCTAGCACTCAAGAGGCAGAGATCTGTCTGGATCTCTGTGAGTTCAAAGCTGCCCTGGACTACATGAGGTTGACTCTAAGAGAGAAACAGAGCCGAGCACTGGAGGCACACACCAATACTTGGGAGTCACATGCCTTTAATCCTGGCACTAGGAAAACTGAGACAGGAAATGATATGGGTGAGCAGAGAAAGTTATAAAAGGCATGAGGAGACAGGAACTAAAGTCTTTCGGCTGAAGAAAGCTTTTCAGGCTGAGGAGTCCTAGAGGTAAGAGGTGGCTTGTTCCTTTGTCTCTCCGGTCTTTCAGCATTCACCCCAACATCAGGCTCTGGGTTTTTTATAAGACCATTCAGGAATTCGTGTAACAATGCTTACTAACAAAAAAAAAATGGCAGTACCATCAATCAAGTAGAGTTGTTAGTAGATAGATATCCAGAAAGCCAGACACTCTCCACCATTGCATAGATGGCCTTTCTGCTCCTTTAATTGAGAGCCTTGTGCCATAAATACATGGTCTGAAAACCATCATCATCATCATCATGTCGAGCACGTTGGAATGCTACATGATAAGCCTGAACTAAGCTTAAGCAGACACATTTTCAGGCTCCACTTGGAGACTGATTTAATTGGGAACTGAGACCTCAACAGCTCCTTGAGCAGTTCTAATATATAACCAGGTTTGGCATCACTTCTTTACAATCTGGTATAAAAGCTTTATGGAGAGAGGAGAGAGAGAGAGAGAGATCTAAAACTTGATGCCAAAGTATGGCCATTTTTTGTTCTGTTCTGTTTTGTTTTCACCTTGGTCTTGAGAAGAGATTGAAATAGCCACAAAAATTCAGAATGATGCTGACAGATCAGATCCCCAAAGATGAGGGGACATCCTTCCCACATTTTGGGTTTCTCTGTACGGCTGTGAACAAGAACCACAAGCCAAGTTTAAATAGAGGTGGGAAAATAGCTTCTATGGGTGGCTTTGATTGCAGCTGGTGCATCTCCACTCAGGGTTACTTAGTCCTTTGCCTCCATTTGGGAGAATTGCTGAGAAGACCCTTAAATGTGACTACAACCTAAGTTCCTGGCTCCGCATTACCTAGCTAGCCTCATTCGGCTCCTCCCTGTGTGTTGGCATAGTACTAGAATAGATCCCAAACTCAAACTGTGCCATGTATGGTTCCACATGAAGTACGGGGATCGGGTTCTTTCAATTGCTTTCTTAGATACATACCATGCCCTTCATCACAGAGTGCACATCTTCTGCATTTGTCAGAATAATGTTCCTTGTCCATGTATTCCTTCCCTTCCTTGCAGGGACGGCATTTTGGTTTGTCACCATCGATTGTACAGTCCGAATATTTTTGTTCACCTGTCATGGGAAAAAATATATTAAATTTTTGGAGCCTGGTAGTCACCATGGAAGTATGTGAAGATGATAAAACAAATCTTAAGACCAGGGAGCGATATGTCAGGCTAACTATAAGCAAATGCAATGGGAAAGACAAATAGCTTTTGGGAAAAATCACAGTAAGAGCCTTCCAAAAACAGAAGGCAAAAAAATATTCCCATAAAAAGTAGGATAGTTAGCAATAGAAACACAGGAAAAGAGTCAATCAGAGTGACCAAATGCACTTCTCTGAAGAGAAGAAACTAGATAGATGGTGGGGGTGGCTGTCCTTGGCTCTGAGATTACCAAACAAACTCACTTCGTTCTGATTCTCATTTTGTTTTCCCAATCCACAAATCCTGGTCATAGACAATACAGTTTAAGCAAAAGAACTTTGGAAGTTTCTAGCAATCTCCATCAAATCTTTGACAGAGCATTTAGTGTCTGTGAGCCTAAGTTTTTGTCATGCAAATGAAGACCTTCTCTGTCATCACTATCAGAACTGTGCACATGCCACCAAATAAATAGTCACAGTCCCTTCTTCTCTCTCCTTTCTATTTATTTTCTACCCAGAAACACAGCACATTTTGTAGACAAGCACATGTATTTCTAATAAAATATCATAGGGTTTGTTATTATTGCAAACAATCTGAGATAATATTCATCTTTGCTTTGATTTATTTAAAGTAAGTCATTCTATTTCCGTGACTAAGCATTATATAACAATGCCTTCTGGAAATATGGTCACATATTGAACAAGTGTTTATTAAATGTCCATTGTTTGCTAAGGGATCTCTAGGAGCAGAAGGAAGTCCTGCAGGAAATAAGACAAAGCATTAGCTTCCAGGGTCTTCCCCTTCTCAGGCAGAGAAGCTAAGTGGCAGCAAGTGGCAGTGGGTAGTGAATAGAGAGGCAGGTGCTGCAGAATATGCAGGGAAGTGTGGCAGAGATGCAGCACCAGCAACTCTAGTCACCAACAGTGTAAATGATTATAAAGGCCAAACGCAGTCAAATCTGCTCACCGTGCACAAAACAGCAAATACAAGCTATTCTGTGTTTCCTATTACATGACTTGGTGAATTTCCTCATAGAATTCTTGTTGTCCAAACACAATATTTGCTATGTACAGTCAGTTATTAAACTAAAATATAGATGACATTTTGTGATGTTTTAGTAAACAAAAACAAGTCTATTTAAAAAAGGAAACCATGAAAATCTAGAGCAAAATTCAAAGGGCGCATCAGCGCTACACAATCTTACAGCAGAATCTACAGGGGACAAAGCAAAAGAGCATTGCATTGCCTACAGGTGGTATGACACTGTTGTTTAAGTGAACTGAAATATCTAATGAGCTAGCTCAGAGATTATGCCTAGCTTTATATGGATACAATTAAGATTCTTTCCCCAAACTACACAATCTAAATTACCTAAAATACAAAAAAAGTTACTAAAAAAAATAAGATTTCAAAACGCATCATTCTCTGGTAGCCACATACTTGCTTATCACAGAAAATTTGGTAGAGATAGGAAATTATTAAGAGGACCTATGTACCAACTACCTTGAGATATTTATTCTCTTACTTTGTTGTATTCTTATGCATACAAATACATTACATATACAGACACACATATGTATGTATATATAGTAGTATAGAGGCAGCAGTGTATGTAAGTGTGTAAATGAAGATATAATAAATAAGAAATACACTGCTGGATTTATCCTATTGGATATCAAGATGTGGTGAGGACTTTTCAAGTATTTGATTTTTATTTATTTTTTCAATTTCTATAAATGTGCACAGTGTATTATAATAAAAATATCAGTTCACAGGTGAGATCACTGAAAAACATATTTTATTTTCATTTTAAAGAGTCGCTATATAAGTATGCCAATCATTTGACATGGAGATAAGACTCTTTTCACTTAAGTCATATCCACAGTGCATCGCCTTGGTTTCTGTTTGGCTTCCCTCCATCCCCTTCTCCTACTTCCCTTCATTTTGATGAAAAAGAAAGCTTTATCACACCAACAGTCTGTATGAATTCATGAAAGTATCCAAAATATAGTTTTCTTAAAAGTAAAATTTATCATTTCCCAATATTTGATGTTCACTGATGTATTTCATCATTAATATTACCTATTACTATCCGATCATCAACACTATAAACAGACTTGAAACTAACTTGAACGTTGGTAAGTCTAAAATTCAACCAGAGAGACTAATGGTGGGGAGAGTGTTTGGTGGATGTTGAATGCCGTGTGGGATATACTAGTGAAGGGGCAGAGAAAAACCTTTAACACAGCCAGAATGCCAGTTAGCAACTGCTGAAAGAAATCTGTACAACTGAGGATTAGACTAGAAATATATCAGAAATGTTGACGCACTTAGGCTATGATCAACACAAACTATTCCAGCCTTTGATTACTCCAGAATTTACATGCACAATCCTACATTGTTGGGTATCAAAATGAAATGCCATACACACAAAACTTTCCATGTTTAATGCATTTTCCTATAAATAACTCATTGCTGTGTCACTGAGTAAAAACATTGTCTCATTCTCGACATATGTCCCATTTTCTTTCTTAAAAGTTTGCAGCAGGCTGAGATTCCCTTTTAAAATACAAACAAAACAAAAGTACAGTAAAAGCACACAGCAGAAATCTTCAACAGCTTAGCATGCAAAACACACCATCTTTGTTTTAGCTTACACTTTAAATTTTAAACATATAAATGCAAAATTTCAACTATGAATACAGATTTCAATTCATAGGCTAAATTGATTGTCATTAGCAACTTAAAGAAAAAAGCAATAGATGATTTCCACTTCCTGTTTGGAAAACAGTAACTGTATAGGAATTTAGGTAGGTATAAAGTGGGTTATATTATAGGGAAAACTTTCTTGCTAGGCTTAGTAAAAATCTGGACAGGAGAGTGTCCCATGGACACTGTTGGAGGAGTCTTTGTATGTGCATGACCTGGGCCTGCTTTGTACTTTTAGTACTGCAAGCCTGAGAAGCCAATGATGGAATCTACAGAAGCCTTTTGGAGGTCTATGACTATAGCTTGACACTGTCAAACAAACCTAAATGCCATTGAGTCACCTTCTTTTTTTTTTTTTTTTTTTTTTGAGACAAGGTTTCTCTGTGTAGTTTTGGTGCCTGTCCTACAACTTGCTCTGTAGACCAGGCTGGCCTCGAACTTACAGAGATCCGCCTGACTCTGCCTCCCGAGTGCTGGGTTAAAAAGTGTGAGGCACCATCCGCCCAGCTTGGGTCACCTTCTTATCCTCTCAATGCATCTGAGACAGATCTGCATTTATAAGTAACTGTGGTCAACCCCAAAGTAGAAACGAAGTTTACAGAAATACATTTTCCTTAGCCTCTCATTTGCTGGTGCTTGAAAGAGTTCCAGTCTGAAAGGGATTTGCATTTCAAAATACTGATTTTTGAAAAACTGCTGGTGGTTGTTCATTGCTTTTCTAGCTCATCTGGTTATTCAGCTGCAAGATGCAAATGTATTTTGCAGGCTTCAGTGCTGGGACAGAGAGCCTTAGTGACAGACTGAAGAGAGGGGCTGAGAAACAGCACTGAGGGTGGAAGTTCCTTGCTGAGGGAGCCCCAGAATTAGTCAGATACACTCTGGTCAGCTTTGAGATGACAGGCTTTTAACCTTCCCAGATAAGTTTTCCTTAGCTTATGAGAAACAGATAAATAGATGAACCTTCTCATTTTAGACATATATGCCATTTGTAAATTATGTTTCTTCATAAGCACCCCAGACAAGCAACATAAAGATAAAAGAAAAAAAACAAACCAATTTGTGCTTGGAGGATAACTTTATAGCATTCCCCTCCCTCCACTTCTTCTAATGCTGTACACTGTAGGACAGCCAACAGCTGTATAACTAACTGTCCAACACATTCTTACTTCGAGGACTTCTGAGTCCCCTCACCCTGATTCTCCCACTCATCTCTGGATGCTGCATGTGACCTACCAGGCTGGCATGGTTGACAGCAAAATTGGCCCGCACGATATAATCCTTCTGAGCAGTTAGTCTCAATTTCACGAACATTCCTCCTCAACTCCGACCCCTCGGAGATGTTATCAGTCTCTTGGGTATGAGTGCTTAACCGTGATCCAGCAAGAACCTGTAGGGGGAAAAAACATACTAAGGATCTTAATGATTTCTGAACCAAGCACTGTGGGAAATATGTGTCACCCACCCAAAGTGACTGGATCTGTGTATAGGCTAAGCAAGGTCATGCTGATGATCGCCAGAAGAGGGGCACCCTGTGGTCCTGCAGGTCCAAGCACAGGTTTTTCTAGCCCACACTAGAAACACAGGGAAGCCCTGGCTCCACTTACTATTTCTATGCCTGGGGATGGGGTGGAGGAGGGGGAATCCCATATGGTCTCTCAGTCTAGAGTCCTTCATCTCAACCCTGGAAATAATCTCTGCCTCACAGATCTGTTGTGATAATTAAATGGAACCATGTATTTAAAGCTCTCAACACAATGCCTGGAATTTAATAAAAGTGTTCCCTGAAAGCGGCAGTATTACTATTGTTACTATTAACGTGAAGTTCCAATAACAAAAGAGAGGGAAAAACTCAAAGCAAACATAATTTGAAACCTAGTTCTGGCCACCCATAGTGACTCACTGTTCTGTGCCTTTCATTTCCTTACATTTTGGTGAGACTAGCATTTTCTGTCTTTAAACGTTGATCATGAGGATGAAAGTGCTCGTTTCTGTCAGACTTGATACTTACTCAGGGCACGTTTATACTTCCTTTTTGCTACCCAGTCACAGAATCAAAGCTCTGATCAATGTTCAGTGTTGTCCAAAGATACAATGAACTTCCCACTAAACCCATATAGGTCTCTTCACCTTGTCCAGGAAATATATATACACTTCTTGGAGAACGAATCTTTAAATCTGTTTTTAATTATTTTCTCCTGAAGACATAAATCCAAATGAAGTTATTTCCAAGTTTTCTTTACTAGCTATAGAGTTGGAGTTCCTTGGGAAAATAAGCAAAATTATGTATTTAAGCAACTTAGAGGTAACACCTGCAATGATTCCTTCCTCTGGATTTCTAAGTATATTTTACCCATCTGAGGTGGTTTAAATAAGAATGGCCCCATAGGACCCATATATTTCAATGCTTGGTCACCAGGGAGTGACACTCTTTGAAAGGATTAGGAAATGTGGCCATGTTTGGAGAAGGTTTATCCCTGGAGGTGGGCTTTGAGGGTTAAGAAGCCCAAGATAGGCCCAGTGGCTTTCTCTTCCTGCTGCCCGAATTTCCTGATATAGAACTCCCAGTTACTTCTCCAGCACCAGGTCTGTCTGAGTGATGCCATGCTTCCCACCATGAAGACAGTGAACTAAACCTCTGAAACTGTAAGCCAGCCCCAAGCAAATGCTTTCCTTTGTAAGAGCTGCCGTGGTCATGGTGTCTCTTCACAGCAATAGAACAGCAAGACACCTTATAAACATAAATGTATACCTCTCCTTCTATGTATGATATAGAGAGAGCATTATCAATCGCCAAATTCTTTGAGCTACTATTTCTGAATTTGGTTTTCTCAAGATCATTTTCTAGGGTTTCCTGGTACATGACAGGGTGGGAGCTGTTTGTGTGGTGAATTGTTTTGGTATTCTGAGCCAAGAGAAGTTAATGATCTGCAGTCACTGCCACAGAGGCCTCCAAGTCCCTCTGAGCCTGTTCTCCTTCATCAGTAAAGTCTATGACCCCTTCATGTCACAGGCTACCTTAGGACCTCTGACTGAGGAAAAAGGAAGTGATGAAGTGGCCTACATTTTCTCCTGAGATAGATGTGTCTTAAGATGCATCTGTGAGCTGGGCAGTGGTGGTGCACACCTTTAATCCCAGCACTCAGGAGGCAGAGCCAGGTGGATTTCTATGAGTTCGAGGCCAGCCTGGTCTATAGAGCAAGATCCAGGACAAGCACCAAAACTACATGGAGAAACCCTGCTCGAAAAACAAACAAACAAACAAACAAACAAACAAACAAACAAATAAATAAATAAATAAATAAATAAATAAATAAATAAATGTGCATCTGTGACATCCACACTTCCAATAGGAAAAAGTGACATCAAAATATCAAAAACCATTCGACTTGTCTGGAGTTTCTCGCCATCGAAAGGTACAGCTAGGATGTGTCTTAAATTTTCCCTCGTAGTACAGTATTCTCTCCCTTGTACTCAGAGGTGAAAGAACTTAACATAGATGACGACTGACTTTCCATGCTTGAGCAGTTGTAGGTAAAGGGCAGTGACAGGTACTACAAAAATGAGAAGAATTGAGCCTAAATAGGCTGGCATCACCCCCAAAGTATTGATAACTCAACCCAACAGACATTTGTTAAGCTAAGTTCTGATAATATAAATATAATTGATTATTAATGGAAAATAGGTAAGTTCCCAAAGACAGATTTACATATGAATTTGTGCTTATTACAAAATAATATGTTGGCCAGGCGGTGGTGGCGCACGCCTTTAATCCCAGCACTTGGGAGGCAGAGGCAGGCGGATCTTTGTGAGTTCGAGGCCAGCCTGATCTACAGAGCAAGATCCAGGAAAGGCGCAAAGCTACACAGAGAAACCCTGTCTCGAAAAACCAAAAAAAAAAAAACAAAACAAAACAAAACAAAAAACCAAAATAATATGTGGGGATGTTTCACAGTTTATATTTGCTTGATCTTGTTTTATTCCTTTGTGGTGCTGGGAATTGAACCCAGGACCTCATGGATATCAAGCAAGTTATAGACCACCAAGCTTCACTCACAGTCTGTTGCTTTTAAAACACACTCAAATCTGGGCTCTTGTCTCTAAGACATCTCTAACATGGAAGCTTACATAAACTATATTTATTGGCATCAACTTTTCCTTTCAGGAAGACAATATCTGTCTCTTGCTTTCTCAACTGAAGGTTGTGTGCTAGTCCTGTTAATGGCAGGCTCTCTTTCAGAGCGGATAGCCACCAGCTGTGGTGACATAGCTGGGGACACTAGGGAAGTGACTTATTTGGAAATATACCAAAGGATTCATTGCTCGAATCAGAGAGGTTTTGCATAAAAGTCGTTCAAATTCTTATGGCTTCTTACTCTCTGGCTGTGTCAAACTCATACTGATCAATGAGGGATGATTTGTCCAGTTGGACATTTCAGGAATTATCAGCACATGAAAATTCCTAAACTAGGGCTGGGAGATGATGGTTCGGATGTGATGCAAGCATGAAGCCCTGAGTTGGATCCTCCAGAACTCACATAAAAAAAGCCATGTGCCAGCATTGGAAAATAGAGACAAGGTAATTCCTGGGGTGTGCCATCCAGCCAACCTAAGTGAATCAGCAAGCTCCGAGGTCAGTGAAAAAAAAAATAAAAAAAAAAAAAGCTTCTCTCAAGAAAGTAAGGTAAGGAATCATACTAAATGTTGACCTTCAACTTCCACATACACTCATTAAATACACATATGGGGAGGAGGGGGTAGACTTGAGAGGGGGGAGAGTGTGTGTGTTCTCTAATCTGGAAAATATCTCAGGAGCTAGAAGGTATCACTAAATCCTACTGGCAACAATAACAAAGACTGAGTCTGAACAACCACCTGGAGGAGGGGCAATTCCTTTCTATCATCAGCCACTTTTGTTACTGTAAAGAGTAACGTTAGTGTCGAGTCAAACTTGCTTTTCTTTCCTGTCAATTCTGACTTTTCAGTAAAAACAAGAAAATGATGCAGATTGAAACTCAAAGAGAGGGCATTTATAGGTTGGGGCTAACCCAAACTGACAAATCTAAAGCACTCAAGTTTCATGCCCAATTGTACATATGTGTATGTGCCCTGTGGATATACAGCCTGTCCTTGGTATGAAAATTTTAACCAACATCTGAGAGAAACTATATGTGCAGGTCCTTGATTCCTAGCGTAAATGGTTAAGTAACCAGAGGAGAAGGACAGAAGGACATACATTTATGGATTGCTTCCACTAGTACCGTTCCCAGAAAAGGATACATATATTACACAGTTTGGAACTCTCTAAAAGAAATGTACCACTCTTCCCTACTTCACCCTAGTTACCTGGGATTCTGAGGCCTCAAGTTCAAGGTCTACTGGACTACTAAGTGAATTCAATGCCAGCTTGGCAACCTAATGAGACCATCTCAAAATAAAAAGATTGTTTGTTGCTGTTTATGAAGGAGGCCTGGAGATGCAGCCCAAAGGTAGCAAACTTGCCAAGCATGCCTGAGTGCTTTCCGAGTACCGAGGGCAGGGAATCATTATCCAAAATACATTCAGAATCTGAGAAACAAGCAATCTGTAATCTAGATGAGTAAAGAGCCACAAGTCTCTAGAGATATCCCGGCAGCAGCCTCCCTTCAGATGTGTTCACACACTTCGCAGAGTCGATTTCTTCAGGAAATGTTCCCTACTCACTACAATATCAGCGACTTCTGCAAGGTGCCAAGAAGAAAGGTGGTCTGAAGTACCTATCCTGACTGTTTCCAGAGGTGAGGCAAGCCACACTCCACCCAGTTCGCGTTTTAAATGTTTGCATTTACTCATCTTTGCAGAATGCAATGGTCTAACTGAAACTGTTTAGGCAGAGACTGGGGCATTTCAATTATGATAGGGTAGGAAACCCACACAAACCTAAATATTCTGAGTGTTTTTTGGTTTTGAGAAGCAGAAAAAAAAGCGAAAGAATTAAGGATAGGAAAAGTTGGTAAACTATGGCAAATGACAGGAGGGGAAGCAGGGAAATACAGGTTATTTAAATACCCACCTTCCTAAGTAAGACATTTTAAAGCAAGAGAAACCTTGGCATTACATTCTACAGAAAGAAGTGTAAGTAAGCAAATGCACTGTTGAGTACCTACTGTGTGTCATGCATTGTCTGGTCGATGCCTGAGAACAAACCAGTGGAAAGATAAATTGTCTCCTAGCATTGTTTATATATGTGAGTGGATTTGTCACCAGGGAAATGGAGATTTATTGTGTGTGTGTGTGTGTGTGTGTGTGTGTGTGTGTGTGTGTGTGTGTGTGCATGCGGATTGGGATGGGGGTTAACTAATTTTAAAGAATTGACTGTCTCAACCCTCAGATCAGATGGTGTAAGTCAGCAACCAGAAAATTCTGCAGCTCAAGTCCTAAGGCGGTATTGGGGCAGAAACTTTCCTGAGGAGATGAGCAGGCTGGTGTTTGTTTACTACAGCATTCCACCCACTGAATGAGGCCCACCTCTCATATGGAGGATTAGCTGCTTTACTCACAGCACACAATTTGAATATTCATCTCAGGACGCATGCAGAATGTCTGACCAAAACTGGGTGCAAGCTGACGTAAAATATTAACAATTTCCGGGGAAGAAATGCTAAATAAAGAAAGAAATGTAATAGGACTGTCAGGGAGAAATCATCCTATACAAATAAATAAAGGAAGCTAGGAGGTATAGGGAATTTGAGGAGTGGGGCCATATTCATTAAGGAAAATTGGTCTCTACACAATGGAGTATTACTCAGTGGTTAAAAAAACAATGACATCATGAAATTTGCAGTCAAATGGATGGAACTAGAGAAAAAAAATCATTCTGAGTGAGGTAACCCAGACTCAGAAAGACAAATACAGTATGTATTCACTCATAAGTGGATAGTAGATGCACAGCAAAGGATAACCAGGCTACAATCCACAGCCCTAGAGAAACTAGATATCAAGGAGGACCCTAAGAGGGATGCATGGATCGCCCTGGGAAGGGGAAGTAGATGGTAAACTGGGGGCAGGGAGTTGGAGTGGGGAGGGGATGGGGAATGGGAACGTGAGGGTTCAGGATGGTTGAGTTGGGGGAGGGTCAGAGAGGGAGACAGTTATGAGGGAAATATCTTGATAGAGGGGGCCAGTATAGGGTTGGGGAGAGGCCTGGTGCCTGGGAGGCTCCTGGGGGTCCACGGGGATGACCCAAGCTAGGACTCCTGGCAATGATGGAGAGGGTGCCTGAACTGGCCTTCTCCTATGGTCAAATTGGTGACTACCCTAATTGTCATCATAGAACCTTCGTCCAGTGATTGATGGAAGCAGATGCAGAGATCCACGGCCCCACAATGGGCCGAGCTCTGGGAAGGGAGTTGAAGAGAGGGAGGACGGATTATATAAGCAAGGGAGCAGGGAATCAAGATTCCACAGACACAGCTGACCGGAGCTTGTGGGAGCTCACCACTCTAGACCGACCCTCTGCATGTGAATGACAGTTGTGTAGTTTGATCTGTTTGTGGGACCCCTAGCAGTGGGACCCGGATCTGTCCCTGATGCATGAGCTGGCTTTTTGGAACCTACTGCCGCCCTCAGCCTTGATGCAGGGGGAGGAGCTTGGTCCTGCCTCAACTTGATATGCCATGCTTTGTTGACTCCCCACGGGAGGCCTTACCCTTTCTGAGGAGTGGTTGGGGTGGGTAGAAAGGAGGTGGGGGGAGGGAACGGGAGGAGAGGAGGGCGCAGAAACTGTGGTTGGTATGTACAATAAATAAGTAAGAAAAAAAGGAAGGAAGGAAGGAAGGAAGGGAGGGAGGGAGGGAGGAAGGAAAGAAAGAAAAGAAAAAGAAAAAAGAAAAAGTGGTCTCAGCTAGGGGAAAATCTAGTAATATTGTTATGATAAAGGTAAATAGCAATAAAATGACTTTCAATTATATATTGCTATACTCATTGGTCAGTGCCTCACTCTGCCCTCATCAGAGAAGCTTCTTCTTGCAGTAGATGGGAATCAAGACAGAGATCCACAACTGGACGATGTTCAGAGAGTGAGAGATTTTGGAGCACTTAGTCCTAAATGGGACATCTTTATCAGACCCTGTCCCTCAAGGCTCAAGGATCTATGTGGAAGAAGAGGAAGAAAGACTGCATGAGCTGGAGGAGGTGGATAACTTCAAGGGAACAGTGTCTTCCAGGCACAACAGGAGTGATACATGTATAAACTCACATAGACTGTGGCAGTATGCACAAGACCTGCACAGGTTCAAGACAGATGGGGTCCCGGCACTGAGAGTGGACACTGGCTCCCACCTTTAATCAAGAAGCTGTTTGCAGTTGATACCACTGGCAATGGGAAAATCAGTTTTATAAGATAGAGTGTTACTGAGTTTATCAACCACATTCCAGAGCAGGTCCTATGCCCAGGACTAGCCAGTCAGCACAAAATGAACTCCATGCTTTCTCTCTCTCTCTCTCTCTCTCTCTCTCTCTCTCTCTCTCTCTCTCTCTCTCCTTTTCTTTCTTTCTTTTTTTGTGTGTGGTCTTTTGTTTAATCTGGGTACTTTTTTCTTTTGTTGGTTTTTTTGCTTGTTTTGATTTTCATTTTTGTGGGAGGTGGGAGGTAGTTTTTTTGTGTGATTTTTTGTTTTGTTTTGTTTTGTTTTGTTTTTGAGGGAGAGAGAGAGATCATAGAGTGGAATGTGTAGAGAGATGGGGAAGACCTGGGTGAGGGGAAATATAATCAAAATATATCATATGGAAGAGAATATTTTTAATAAAAAAGAAGAAAAAGGCCACTGAGAAGTTACAGACCTGATGATGTATAAGGGACGGGCATGTTCATTCGGGACCGGCTTTCTAGGGCTCCTGACCTAGGGAAGAATCCCTTTGGTGCTCACAGCCACAGCAGGAGCCTATGTCTCTAATGCTGCATTCACATTCAAGACTGGAATGTCAATTTAGAAAGGCATCATGGCACCTGCTCAGCTTCAAGCCAAATTTTAATAATGGATCTCCTTCGTGCTAGAGATGGGTCTGCAGTAAGATACATACACTAGTCTCACAAAGGACCAGAGTTTGATTTCCAGCATCTAAGTCAGGCAGCTCACAACCCCTTCTAACCTCATTACAGGGAGATCTGTTGCTCTCTTCTGGTCTCCATGGGCACCTCTACACTCATGTCCACATGCCTACTCACATACACACAATTAAAAAAAACTTTTAAAAACAGTATCTACTGGAATGTTTCATTACCTATAGATTTTAATATTTCCTGCAAATCAGAAATTCTGTTTTTCTCTCTCCTTTTCTGAATCCTGTGTGGCCATGTGATTGATGTGAGAGCACTCACCCTTATTTACATTCCACCATGACACTTGCCTAGCTCATTACAACATTCATTAACATATACTACCTCTTCAGTTACAGTACTCATGAAGACTTGTTACACTTAGCGATAGGTGAAGCTGAGCACAGCGCCTAAGAAATGCCTTTCCCCAAAGCCCAAATTTAGGAATGGTTAACGAAGGACTCCAGGTCAGCCACTTCCTTTCCAAATCTGGGCTGGGTTCTGATGCACATCTGTGAGGATTACCTTAATTACTTTTGCTTCATTTAGGAACACTAACAATGGTTTTCACACAATTCTGAACAAAAAGCAACAAGTTAGTTTTAATGAGGAATCTTCAAAACACATGTTGGGAGGATTTTGAAAGGATTTCTCTCAGACTCTGAAGTCAGCCTCAAGCGTGTAGCTTGGGGGCCGCGGGGGAGGGCTGGGGGTTGCTGTAGGAGGACCACTAAAGCCAGGGCTGGGGCTTGCTGGGAAGGTGAAGCTTGCCAGTCCACCTCAGTTTGCCCGTCCTTCCTCCAGGTGGGGCGGCATTTGTGTAAACAGCCATGGCAATGATGCAGCGTCTGGCAGAAGTGTCCATCTGGAAGGCAGACTCCTGAAACTTCACATTTGTCCCCTTGGGATTCCCAGAAGAAAGGATTGTGAGCGCATGTCCCTGTGATCAGATCATGAGAAACAGAGAACAGTGGGCATTTTCTTGTCGGGCAGCATTGCGAGGAACTGCTTTTCAGAAGGACTCAAGTTATCAAACCGAAGACGCGGTACAGGAATGAGTGCACCCGTAAGGCCCAGTGCCCGTCCCATGTCACCCGCTAGCACAGGTTCAGCACGCCTTCTTCCCAGGAAAGGAGTAACAGTACTCAAGAAGTAACAGGTCGATGACAAGCAGAGAGACACCCGAGTGACTGGAAAAAAAAAACTACCTATTTAAAGAACTTGAGCCTCCTGGTAAAGCTGGTGCCCGAGGATAAGCGTGACAACTGATCTTAAAATCTGCTGAGGCAGATTTTAAAAAGACAGAGAGAAAAAAAACGCTTTTTTTTTTTCTTTCTGTTCTCGGGTTCAAAACAAACAGGAAAAGACTTTTTTTTTTTTAAGTGGAAGGGGGAAAAAAGGTGTTAGGTGGTGAAAACGTCAGCTTTCTAACTGGCAAGAATGAGTTGCCAGATGCCTGGCTCAGTCACGCTGTTCAGTACTGATACTGATGTCGGCATCAGACTGAACACAGTTTGTAAAGACACAGTGACACCTCAGCTCCACGGTAGGTAATCAGTAAAATGAAAAGTGATTTACTTCTAGCCAAAGTCACAGGGTGTCTTCATCAGTGAGACCACAGTGCACAGTGACTACAGGAAAACGCTCCCTTGATGAGAGGCTAGAAGTTGAGGAGTTGGGAAAGGAGGAAGAAGAGGAATAAAAGGATGTGTCTGAGCCAGCCATAGCTCAGACACATAATCCCAGCTCCTGGGGAAGTTGAGGCAGAGGGATCACAAGTTCGAGGCTAGCCCTTACATGCCCAAAGAGAGGGGAGAAAGCAGAAAAACAAAACAAACAAACAAACCAAACAAACTAAAACAAAAATGTCAACACGAAATGCTCTTTTAACACACATCAAAAACTGAATAATGTTGGTTGCTGAGAGTGTGAGTTCATTACATCACAGCTAACGAGAAGCTTTGGTGGTAGCAAGACTGCATGAATTCTAAAGCTCTGCAGTGGTTTCTGGTTTGTGTTCTCTGATAAGATTAGAAACCTGGATGATAACAGTAGTGAATCTATGACAGGAACCCCCTAAGACATCAGAGATGGGAAAAGTTTGTGCTTGAGTGAGCAGCATTTGATCCGTCCTAAAAATTTAGATTTTGTCTTTGAGTTTTGATGGCAGTCCTATTGGTTTCCCGAATCAAGCATCCTAAATACATCCTTTCTTGAGCTGACCCTATCTCCTCAACTTACTGTGTCGGGGCTGTTTCATTTCCCCTGGTCCTCGGGGACCTGCTATGTCTTCCCTTGACCTAACCACCAGCTCTGCTTCATCATAAGGGAAAGTCTATCTTATTTAAACAGACCAGACAAAAAAGAAAGAAGGCTATTTCAACGTACACTGAAAAGAACTGTTGACTTCGTTGAGAGCTCTGTCACATAAACCACCACAAACTTGTAACTGTAGTTCATGGTGAGCTGTGTTTCCAGTGAGTCTCTGGGTATCTTTCTTAAAGGATACTTACTATAAAAGTATGCCTTCTTAACTATGTCCTGACAGATCCCTGTGGAGAATGCACCCAGAGTCACTGGGACAGCAATGAGACAGCAAGACAAAGTGACTTAGAAATTAATATTCAGTGTTTCTCTAGAAGTGGGAATAAGTAAATATATTTCTTAAAAATTGCATTTATACCTGGAGAGGTGTGGGCTGACTGTCTTTTGTGAATTAGTTGTTTTGTTTTGTTTTGGGAAAGAAAGAATATCTAAAAATGTGATAAATGTGATGTTCCTAATTATCCATAGAGACTACTCTGGGGAATGTACCAGAAAAGATTTTTTTTAACACATACAATTTAGGAAGTTTGCTTTTAAATTGTCTGTAATACTGTTTTACATTTTCACCATACTTTGAAAAATACATCTTATTACGTAATTACTCTTGTAGCCCTAATATGTAAATGTAATAACATAAAAGAATGCTTCTAAAGTCATTTAAGTGCACGTTGATGGAATTATCTGAAAGATAACTCAATTTGAAAGTGGGCATTTTAACTCCAAAGTTCAAATAGATGGGTGAAAACATGGGTAAATAGTGTCCCTTTATATACTATGAAATTTGTCTTTCAGAATTTAGTGAAAAGGTTACGGGAAGTGGTAGCTGGGTTTCATTTGGGTGAATGGCAGAAACAGAAAATGAGAAAATATGTTAAAGTTGTCTACACTAGCAAAGCTTCCAGATAATTCCTAAGCTCTCTGATACTGAACCACAGTTTGGTATCTCAATGGATTTACAATTTTATTTCTTTTCTCCCTCCCTGGATTTACCATTTCAGAGTAGAAAGGACCTGAAAGGTGATTTGACCAAGTCCCTTCCCTGGTAGACAGAGCCATGTTTCAAAATGTTACAGTGACTGATCCAACCTCATGCTGCCTGTTGACCCAAGACTGATGTAGCTGTTCACCCACTCCAAATTCTTGTGGTATTGTCCTAACTCCTACAGCTCTTTAAAACATGGTCACATTTTGAGATAGGACCATTTCAGAGATAGTTTGGTTGAGTTCAGTAGGGTGAATCTTAATCTAATTTGGCTGGTGTGGTGGTTTGAATAAGAATGACCCCCATAAGCTCATATATTTGTGTACTTAGTCACAAGGGAGTGGCACTATTTGAGAAGGATTTGGAGGTGTGGCCTTGGAGGAACTGTGTCACTGGGGTGTGGGCTTGAAGGTTTCAAAAGTCCACACCAGGTCCAGGCTGTCTCTTCCTACTGCCTGTGGATCAAGATGTAGAACTCTCAGCTACTCCTCCAGTACCATGTCTGCCTGTGTGCTATCATACTCTCCACCATGTTGATAATGGACTACACCTCTGAAACTGTAGGCCAGCCCCAATTGTTGTGGGATAATTGATCACACTGTGTGAAGATGTGTTTCTGTCCTTCCTTGCCTGCCAAAGGCACCTTCTGATTCGTTTAATAAAGAGCTGAACAGCCAATAGCTAGGAAGGAGAGGATAGGTGGGACTTCTGGGCAGAGATAGGAATGCTGGGAAGAATCCTGCATGGGAGGTTTGCCAGCAAGATGTGGAAGAAGTCAGATGTAAGGTAGGGAGGAGAGGTAATGACCCACATGGTAGAATGTAGATTAATATAAACAATTTTGTTTAAGTCTCAAGAGCTAGTTGAGAACAAGCCTAAGGTAAGGCCAAGCTTTCATACTCAAGAAGCCTCTGTGTCATTATTCAGGAGCTGATGATACAAAGAAAGTCCGACTACACCAAATGAAATGCTCTCTTTTATAAGAGTTGCCTTTGTTGTGGTGTCTCTTTACAGCAGTAGAACAGTGACTGAGACAGCTGGTGCTCTTTCATGAGGAAATGTGGGTGCTCACAGATAGAGGAAAATGACATGAAGACACAGAGAGATGAGGCCATTTGTAAGTGAAAAACAGAGGCCCGAACAGACACTTCACTGCCCTCAGAAGCAGACAACCCTGTCACTTTCATCTTTGATGTCCTGAGAGGAGAACTGTGAGAAATTGTTCAAGCTACCCTGCATGTGGGACGTGGTTAAAATAGCCCTAGCACACTAATATAAATGCAAAACTACAGCCTCTCTCTTCTCTCACACTCCTGAGTTGAAGAACATCAGTGGCACATATAAGCCTGGGAACCTCTTATAGCTGAAGGAGTTCTCATCTCAAATGGTCAGGGAGCTAAATGGCTAAGAGAATTTCCATGAAATTTAGAAGTAGAAATCACCTGGGGCAGACGCAAACCAGGCTTCTCCTTCCTGGACTTATTGGCCATACGAGGCTGCTTTGAAATCTCACTGCCCTACACTGCTGAAGAAAACAGCAAAGCGACAAATGAAGATCTGCTGACTAGTTCTGCGAGCTTGCTTACTACACCTCCTAGCACTGACTAATATTTGGTTGAACAGAAATTCTAAAAAAGACATTCAATGGTTCATTGTTTTAGCAGTGCATCAATGCATAATTCTCATACCTACCAGGGACTTAATGCATCTCTAATTGTAAAAACCAGTAAGTAGTATTGCTATTTTATATTACTACTTTGTTTTAAAAATGAAATAAAGATTTAAAAATCTACATGAAAGAGATAAGTGAAAGTTCTATGTGCTTTTATTCATTTCAGAATATATAAGAGTAGAAAGGAACCCCATCCCAGACATGTCATCTCTCTTTCTTCAAGCCAGTCTCTGGAAATCTCAGGAGAGAAACAGTGCAGTAGCAGGACTCCATTAGGTCCATAACTGACCAAGCAGTAAATAAGAGAAACGGAAAGAATCCAGGAAATCCCATCCGGATTCTATTTTAAGTTTAATACTTTAAATTTTAAATACCAAGTTTAATTTCTTAAAGTTAGAAAAGTGGTTCTCAGAGACAAAGGGTGTGTATAACTCAGTGGCGGAGCACCTGTCTAATATGTGCAAGTTCCTGGGTTCAATTCTCAACACTGGAAAAAGAAAGGAAGGAAGGAAGGAGGGAAGGGAAGAAAAATTGTTCTCAGAAACCCTAATAGACATAAAAATCTTTAAGTAATACATAAACAATAAACACTCTAACAAATACCAGAATCATACATGGTGCATTTTGATAAAAATGCTTAGGCCTTAGCAGCAACTCAGAGAATCAAGATATTTGAGTCAGAGTGGACTTGTTAGGCTGGGGTGCTGTACCTGGACCAAGGGACTAACTGGGTCTAAGCTCCAGGAGATCAGAACTGCTACGCTAGCCCAGATCTGTTTTCCAACAAACATCAAAAATATCTAACATTTAAATGGTTCCAACTAGCAACAAAAATAAATGTATAAATTCATGTATATTTATTTTATACATTAGCACAACTTGTGCTAAATTACAAAGCATAATCTAGAACAATGTGTGGACTATTTCTTCATTGCATTATTTTGACAAGAAGCAGAGATGACAAGTTGTCTTTGACCACCACAAGCACCATCATACACACACACACACACACACACACACACACACACACACACCCCTCCATTGCTTCACATGCTTTGCTATGTATGGCCAAGGTCACACCGAATCTTCCCCCAAACCCTTATTGTGAGCTAGTCAATCTATAGAACCTATATCTATGAAAGATGTCACACGCACTCAATCTGTAGAACCCATCTTTATGGAGGATGTCACATGTACTTCACAAGGAAGTTTCGATGTCGTCATATCTTAAGCTGGAGTGTGTACATGAGGTTGAGTTAATTATCACCAGGAAAGTTATCTGCTATCCTTAACTGTGCCTGAAATAAACTACTCAGAGTCAGATTCCCAAAGTGCGAACCAACACCAGCTACTTAGTTGGGTTGAGCTGAACAGCATGCCTTCTTGTCTCCTGTGGACTGTTACTCTGCTGGCCATTGTGGTCACAGAGACCCCAGCAATGCATCACCATTGAATGGGCTGTGGACAATTGTTTGCACCAACTGTGACTGCTGCTTCTAAATTCCTATGACTGGGGCGGTGACTGGGCTGTGTGGCGGTGCAAGAAGGAGTAGTAATTAGAGAAGATGGCCAGCTCATTCCCTTCTTAGAAAGGAAAGGTTGCTCAGTCTTATACTAACAACTCCATGCTTGCATAGCAAGCGGTTTTCCTGATGGAGCCAGCTTCCAAGCCCCTTCTATTTGAGAGCCAAGATTTTGAGGGGGAAAAGAATGGCCGGTAACTAAGTGGGTTTTCTTTCTGTTTGTGTGAATTATACAAACATACCCATGTGTGTCCCTAAAGCAAAAAACTGGAGGCTACGGTACTTACATGAAACGTGTGTGTGTGTGTGTGTGTGTGTGTGTGTGTGTGTGTGTGTGTGTGTATCTACACAAGTGGAGGTCAGAGAGCAACCTGCAAAATCGTTCTCTTTTACACCATGTGGAGCCCAGGGATCCAAATCAGGCTGTAAGGTTTGACAGCAAGCATTTCTACCCACTATTTTCTTTTTTTATGGATTTCATTTATTTGTTTATTTTAGGGTGATGGGATCAACCTCAGGGCCTGGTACGTTGTAGGCAAACACTACCACTGAGCTACTTCTTAGACCCAAGAGACAATTATTTATAAATTATAAAATTAATAAACAAAATTATGGTAATTCAAGCTCCCTTACTAAATACCCTCTCTATAAAATATCAAATAAAAATTATAAGATGATAATTGCACAGAAACACAAGCAGGTTAATATACATTAAAAAGTGTCAAGGAGCAGCCCATATACGGCACTGATTAACATAATTATGTACATGTGTGGATAAGACTCAGAAGCTAGAAATAAAATTTTAAAATGTTCCCATAAGGCTGATTTAAAAAAAATGAATGACTTTATTTTCCAGTAGGTATGTTTAATTTCATTCTGTTTGGGCAATATTTACGTATTTATCTACTCAAAAAGAAGAAAAGGATTCATTATGCTAAACTTGGTTTCAAGTTACTTTTTATTGCATTGTTTTATTGCAGTTTTAAATCACATGCTTTTTGTTACTTTTCAGTAAGTGGTCTCTGGTACATAATGTAAAACATGTGCTTGGTAGGGGACTTTTGGAGCCAAGATAATTCATCCAAAACACACAAGTTAGAAGGGGCTTTTGCATGGGGATTTCCTTATTCAAGTTTCTAATCATCTCAGAAAAACTGTGATTCTCTCCAAATGGCAATTGGATTGTGGTGGTCGGCCTCCCCACTGATCATGCCCCAGCCCTCGGAAAGTTGTCTTGATACACGAACACTCCAGCCCTGAAACCATTCATTCTCAAAGAGACAGCATCAAACCCTGGCGCATCCGCTCTTTTTCACCTTTGACCCTCCTGTAATCTCAGCTTCAGAATAAAATCTTTTCCCACATTAAAGTCTCCATCTGCTCTGCCAGCGATAATTCTATCTATTGTGGACAGGGACGGGCAGCAGAAGACTTTCTGTTTGTGAGCTGTAGCTGGTGAGGGATGCCGATAGCCTCCAACTTAATTCTTGCTTTTCAGTCTTACCATGATTTAAAAACATGTGTTTTGGGCTGAGAGAACGACTTAGTTGGGGAAGTGCTTGCTTTGCAAGCATGAGAACTTGAATTTAATGTGCCAGAACCCATAAAACTTACAGTTTTCCACCCTTGTTAATGTTTTGATTTATATTTAGTCTTGTGATTGCATTCATAAAACTTTTAAGTCCCTTGTGGAATAAACAAAGCCCTTCCAAACAATTGGAAAAAAACATTTCATGTTTCTAGAGTTGTTTTAAAGGAAATGATTAAATTATAAACAAAGCAGCTGTCTTTGTCCATCCCTTCAATACAAACCCCAAAGCCCACAGTTCATGATTCTTCTGTAGGATAGCTTGTAAATGCGTCTTTCTTTTCTAAATCTCCTCTCCTTTTCTTCAACCACCATTTTTTAACAACTGCTCTAAGAACTATGAGGAAAATGGCTGTCTATTGCCTCTAAAAATTTGTGAAGGTTTGGTGACTTCAGATTTACTCACTGGACAAAAAAAATTCCCCAAAACTAGGAGAGGCAAAAGAATCTCTAAAAAGCAGAGAGAAGAAAGAGAGGCAAAGGGGGTCCAGTTGCTGTGTCTGCAAACAGTACTGGAGACAGGAGAACTTGGGGAAGGGAGTCAAAGGAAACTCATCCCCAAATCTACTCTCTGGAAATCACCAGTATTTAACAAAACTTGCTTTTGTGTTCCAGTTCACTCTGCCTCTATTTCACTTACGCTACAACTGAAGAAGTCCTACTACATGGGGAGGCATATTTTAGGAGACACACAGGGTGATACAATGCTGGAATCATGGGGGACTCGATGTTGGATAAGGCCAGGTTCTGATTAAGGAAACTTCAGAGTCTTATGTGGTGGGTGGAAGGTACTATGAAATGCAGCAATGACTATGTAGGTGACGGGGTTACTATTACAATTGTACTCCTCTGTCTTTATAACGTTAGTTAGTGAACTTTAATTTCCTAGGCCATAAATCATAAATTATACCTAATGTTGATGTTGATGTACTAATGTGTGTGTAAAAATTCACATAAGCATACATGCATTATGTACATGCTTTTAGGAAGGCTGTTTCTTGGGTCCTTGAGGCACACACATCCTATGATAAAGACACAGCTGTACCTAAGTTGAGCATAGCTCCAGGCCTTTGGCATACTGCGAAGAGCTGAGAGTGTTTCCAAGCCACCCACACTGATGGACTGATGACAAGGATATTTACACCGAGGAGAATCTTAAAACTCCCTAAAGACATTTCTAAAGGCCAAATACTATACATGACTTCTTAAAGAACCAAAGGGATTTTTTTCACTCCTTCACAAGTGCCAAGTCTATGAGCCTTTGCCATTTACTCTTGGTATACTCTGGATATCAGATGCAACCAGCAAACTGTGTAGTCCAAAAGAAACTCCAATTCCTCAAACTCCAAAAGGCAGTACAAATATCCAGAAATGAGCTCAACCTGGACTATAGAAGGATTTCTGGCAGTAAGATAAAAAGGCAGCCAAAAGGAGTCAATTTCCCTTCCTGTTGACAGAAGGCCTATAATATAAGTCTGTCACAGCACATGCTGGTATCACAAGTACCATGCTAACATCCTAGCCCCTCTCATCTCCTCCCCTACCCTAACCTCCCTCCAGCTCATGGGCTTCCCTCCCCACAGCTACTCTTCTCCTTATAGCCCTGCTAGTCTAGCTATGTGCCCCTCCCCCATCTCTGCTCCTGCTTCTCTCACTATATTTTCTCTATTCTCTATCCCCCGCTATTCTATCCCTTTCTTTCAAATAGCTCTGGCCATGTCCAGACTGCTGACCATGTCCAGTCTACTTCTTTCTCTCTGCTCTTGACTGTTTCAGATGCCTCTGGCTGTTCTTTCTCTCATATCTACAATAAAAAATCTTCCCCTTAACCATAACTATGGATCGGTCATGTCATCACTTACACATCTGTTGCCCAACATCCAGAAGTGGTACACAGAGACCCCTTTCCTGCTAGCCTCTCTGAACCAAACCAAGCTACTGTCTTGACTCTCCAAAGGTATGGAACATTGTTTCTTCTGGCTCCTGATGCCCACCACCCCTCTTCAGCTGATTCTTCCCCCCACCTGCTCTCTCCTTGGAGCTCCCTGGTCTGTCTCTGTCAGCTCCTAGAGTTTACTATGTTACAAAAGTCATGCTGGTGTGTCAGGTAGCTTCTCTTTCCCTATTGGGAACACATCACATAAGATGCCTCTCCTTTGTGACTTTGGACATTTCTCCCTGACAAGTCTCTCAGTCCACTTGGTGATGTCCTGGCTTGAAATTCTTGTCACCAGGACACTTAGTGTTCTCTCCCATCCTTGCTCTCCCTCCCGACATGGTCTCAGCTCCCTCCTGGAGCTTACTTTGTCTCTCTTGTCTATCTCCTCACTCTAATCCTGGCTGCCTCCTTGCTAGCTCTGTCTCTCAGCTCCCTCCTAGAGCTAACTCTGTCTCTAACCATGGCTAACTATTTGTCTCTCCTCATCTCCCTCTGGAGCTTCCTACTCTGTCTCTGTCCTTCTCATTGGCTCACTGGAGCCTGCTACTTAAGACCTGCAGGTACATCAGGCATTTTTCTAAGCTCTCCTGGGCCTCTAAGATATTGAAATCTTCCCTCTGATGGAGTTTCCTTAAGTCTCTCCCATCCCACCTTCTCTTCACTGTGCTTCTAAACAATGTCTCTTTTCCTGCTCTCCCTCTCCCTCTCCCTCTCCCTCTCCCTCTCCCTCTCCCTTTCCCTCTCTCAGTTCAGTTTGCTCTTGGAGCCTGTTCTTATCTTTAACCATGGACTCTTCCCATTCAGATTATTACCCCCACCCCCCCACCCCCCCA
>CABHPQ010123537.1:7549-18498 GCA_902168405.1 Peromyscus aztecus
ACACACACACACACACACACACACACACACACACACACACACACACACGGAGGAGGAAAAACAGATGTCTTTGATGACTTCATCAAGTTCAGCGTCACACAGTCCTGAAGTCCATTGCCCCCATGGACATCCACTCAGGCAATAACATGACTTCATTGTCATTGTTATTTTTAGTTAGTTTGTTTGTTTATGTGTTTGTTTGTTTTTAGGCAGGGTCTTTCTGTGTACTCCTTACTAGCCTTGAACTCCTTACTAGCCTTGAACTTACTATAGCTCAGGTTGGCCTCAAATTTGTGGTCCTCCTGCTTCAGCATCCCTAGTGCTGGGATTATAACCATTCCTCACCTTTTCCTATTCAAGTAGACTTATTTGTTAATTGCAGCTTTAAAAAATTCCCAGTGGCTGCAGTGACCCGGCCCGCGGGTCCAGTTATTCGTGGGTCTTGAGCCAAGAAACACCTGAAAGTCATGGGGAGAGAAAGGGAACGAAGCCAAGCACATATAATGAATGACAAGAGTCAACCTGAGTCGTGTCAAGGCTCGTTTTATTAAGTGAACTGTACATGCTTTTATAGAAAGCTTTAAGCAGGGAGGGGTAACTGAGAGAGGGGAGTGGAAAACTTTCAGGAGAAGTCAGAGTGATGGGGGAAGGTGAAGTCTCTTTGGTTCCCAGGCTCTGCAGCTGGCTGATTACTGTTCAAGGCTATATCTAAAAAGTATACTTCTTAGTTGAGCCAAGGTCGTCCTGTTTGTGCATGACGTGTAGTTTGGCCAAGGGTGTCTGGTTTTGCCAGACTCATAACATAACAATCTTGAGTCAGACCGTCCTGGGTCAGTCTCTAACACTGCAGCACCCTTTCCCAGCACCTTGAGTATTCTAATAATCTCCAAAGAAAAAATAATTCCTTCCTCTCCATCCTCCACTCACCCAGCCTTCCTCAAATGGCTGTCAGCTGGTATTATTGACCTTTATTGAATTCAATCCCAAGAGGCCTCCAAATTCACAGAAGACTGTTCTGTGGTGCTGTGAGCCAGCCTTGGGAAGCACAGGCCCAGCATGGAGGCCAATTGCAAAGGAGTCTGGTCCCCAGCCCCTCCTTCCCTCCTTCCTGCACCAAGGGCAGCTTTACTCAGGAAGCTGTGTACTCTCAATTGATTTCTAACTACAGCAGCAGGTTCCTGCTGCATGCTGCTTCTGGCTGCTCACTTGGAATCAGAGCAGCTGAAAAGGTGAAATTAGCTTCATTCTACCAGCATGAAATAGAAATACACAGCAGTCCCCGGGCTTTGGAGAGCAGGAATCTGTGATCTTTCTCACCTCTCTGTGAACACCAGTGCTCAGGGTGATAGAAGTTTGAGTATTGAAGACTGTGGTGTAAAAGAAAGGCAGGCAGAGGGAGAAGGCTTCCAGGAGAAAGACAAAGGAGCAGTCAGCCCATTAAAAGTCACCACATTCACTTCAGCTGGCAAGGGACAATGGTGTTAATGACCCTAGGCCATGCATACCAACTATGTTGGCCACCTTTTTTATCCTCTGTGTTTTATTAAGTTTTGACATCCTGGGGTTTTGCTGATGCCAGAGAGTCTGTACCTTTGAGGGAAAGATTCCTAGAGATAGTTAAGACTGGCCTAAAAACATCGTAGTTAGGGTTTCTATTGCTATGATTGTTAGAATCCCTAGCCACTCCTTAGCTACATGGCCACGCCTGCGCTGTCCATCAGTCAGGTGGAATGGTTAGTCATCCCAGGGCCTTACATCCTATGTAATCTTCCAGCAGCATGATCACATAATCCATGTGCATGCATGACATAGCTACCTAAGTCCATATGTTCATGCTCAGGGGGACCCATAAAAGCAGATTCCACCCATTCCCTCACCCCTTCTTCTACACTGGTAGCTTCTAGTAGGCATATTGCACACTCTCTCTTTACCCTCCCCTAATAAAACTCTTGCAGTGGGTTTCGTTGTACCTCATGGTTTCTCTTGTGCCACAAATAAATAACAATGATAAAACACATGACCAAAAGCAACATGGGGAGAAAAAGGTTTATTTCAGTTTATAGCTTGGAGTCCATTATCCAGGGATGTCAGAGCAGGAACTCAAGGCAGGAACCTGGAGGTTCTGATGCAGAAGAACTGATGAAGAGGCCATGGAGGAGTGCTGTTTCCTGGCTTGCTCAGATTGCTTTCTTTTTTGTTGTTGTTGCTGTTGCTGTTGTTATTTGATGATGATGCTGCTGCTGCTGGTGGTGGTGGTGGTGTTGGTGGTGCTGGTGGTAGTGGTAGTTTTTTGTTTTGTTTTGTTTTTCAAGATATGGTTTCTCTGTGTAGCTCTGGCTGTCCTGGAACTTGCTCCATAGACCAAGCTGGCCTCAAACTCACAGAGATCTGCCTGCCTCTGACTCCTGAGTGCTGGGATTAAAGGTGTGTGCTGCCACCACCCGGCTAAGACAGCTTTCTTATACCATGCAGGACCACATCCCTAGGGGTGGCACCACCCACAGTAAGTTGGGCTCTCCAACATCAATCAAGAAAATGCATGGAGGCCAATCCTATGAAGGTATTTTCTCAATTAACAGTCCCTCTTACCAGATGTCTTAGTTAGGGTTTTATTGCTGTGAAGAGACACCATGACTATGGCAACTTTTATTAAGGAAAACATTTATTGGGGCTGGCTTACAGTTCAGAGGTTTGGTCTATTATTATGGCAGGAAGCATGGAGGTATGTGGGCAGACATTGTGCTGGAGAAGGAACTGAGAGTTCTACAATTGGATGCACAGGCAGCAGAAAGAGATTGAGCCACTGGCCTGGCATCTGAGACCTCAAAGACTGCCCCCAGTGACACAATTCCTCCAACAAGGCCATACCTCCCAATAGTGCCAGTCCCTATGAGCCTATAGGGCTATTTTCACTCAAACTACTACACTAGATATGTCTAGGTTTGTAGCAAGTTGATAAAAAAAAAGCAAAAACAACCAGCACAACATCCTTCATACACAAACCAACCAACCCAAAGCACATATACCTAATCAACCCTAAGGCAGCACTCCCCATGTCTGAGGTCAGCCCTGAGCCAGGCACTCAGCAACTAGACACCACCTTTTATCCTAGAGCCCCCAGTGTTACGTAAACTTACTCAAACTTGACTTTCCTTGCCTATCCCTCCTCATAAATACCCCAGTGAGGACTAACTCTGGCCTTGCACCTGTTGCTTTCTTACTAACCTAGGTGCTTCCTCCTGTGGCCTTGGGTGGTTTAGTATGTCTGTCCTCTTGGAAACTGCAATATGTTCTTCTTTCAAGTTCCTTTTGTATTTGTCATCTTACCCTATCTGATTAAAACAAAATCCCAAATACATTTAAAGGAAAACCCAGCCAATTATAAGGGACTCCCCACTAAGTACACTTGCATGCCGTGTCTTAAGCAATGTCTACCATGTTACAACACAGGAATCATTATCTCCGTTCTGTATGTGAGGAGGGCAGAGCTCGGAGGTTGATTAACTTGCCAATGCTGGTTGGCAGGGAGACTGATCATGAGCTAAGAATGTCACCATAGTCTTTTTAAGATGTGTAAGAAATTTTGAAGATGGTATATGGTGGGAGAATTGGGTATTGTTGATCAAACATTAAATAAATGTTTTATTTTAGAAGGGAAACATATTAGTGGAAACAAAACATGTTAAGTAAACACATTCAAAATAGATATTGGCAAAAATGGACAAATAATTAGAAGGAGCTTGCCAATGTCAGACATCAAAACCTGTGAGCTTCTGTTGACTTTCTCACACTCTCAAGCAGAGGTGAACCCAGCTAGAATGCAGCCAACTGGGCCAGAATCCAGCCAAGGGCATCTCTCCATGGAATCCCAGATACATGGATATGAGCTCTTCATTAAGTGGCTGGTACTGAGACTGTGGGCTTGGTATGTACCAAGGTACAACAGGCTTAATGAAGCTCCCATTGCATTGATCACAGTTAGTTTATGAGGACATTACCAATTGCGACTGTATAATTCTTAGTCATGGATAAATGCACTATGCACTTTAGGGTATTTAATACTATCCCTGGTCTCTATACTGGATGCCAGAAGCTCCATACATTGCTAAATGTGTACAAAATTATCCCCTCCCTCCACCAAGAACCACTGAATTAGACAAAGCCATCCATGACTTGATCCTGCATCATCTGTTCTACCTTTGGCCATCAGTATGTGGGAGAAAACCCCAGGACTTGGGTTGTGGAGTTTGACTTTGTGGACAGGGATGAATTTACTGGTATAACAGTATTCTAGCTCTCTGCTCCTGTCATGGAGAGGAAAAGCCCACAAAGGGATCGAAGACAGGACTCCAGAATGTTAGAGAGAAGCCAGGTAAAAGCCATCTTTCTGGCTTCCTTTCATCTGGGTTCTTCTCATTTCCCTGTGTATCTGGAGTTAGGAGTGAGAAGGACCCTAGACCACAAGTTCTGAAACATAGGGCTCAGAGCCAGAGAGGCACTTTATGGCTACTTGCCTCCATAAACTTGGTCTGTTTTCACTTCTAGGTTGGAGACAGTGTTTCCTTTCCAGTTTGCCCATTCAGTGAAGATCCTAGAAATGATGAAAGAATAAATTAGGATTCACCAACTTCACAAGGCTGAATTCCCAACTGGGAAACAGACTTAGGTAAGAGAGAGTCCGTTGACTGTCAGCTCCCAGCCAGCCTAAGAAGAGGTAATAAGTCCCCAGGAAGACCATGAAGCTCAGGAGGGAAATCTCACCATAGTACAGGAAGTGGGCAATTATTGCCTTCAACTGACACAGGGAAATGCTGACCAGCACTATCCCCAGACCCTTGTAGACTAGATAATTTGGGAGCATAAGACTGTGTGGCCACTGCTCCCTTGAGGCACACTAAGGCAAGTGTTGAGTCTTACTAGCCAAGCCATCCCCTAGCCTCAGGTTCATTCCAATATTTGCTAGAACCTAAATAAAATGGGCCTATTTCAAGGCCTGTGTCAGCACAGGGCTGCATCTAAAGAAACCCAAGTACAAGTCCTTAAAATTTCCTTGGAAAGAAACTGCTACACACTTCAAGAGGAAGTCACAAAAGAAAGGCTTCCTGTGTTAGCTGCTTCTGCCAACACTATGACAGAATACCTGACAGAAATAGGGAGGAAGGATTTGATTGACTTACAGTTTGAGTGGAAACAATGAGAAAGGCATGCAGAACAACCAGCTCCTGGGATGAGGGGTGGGGCATGAGGCTACTTGCTCACACCTGGGGGCAGGAAGCCTGGTCTAGAAGTAGAGCTGGTCTAGAACCCTCAAGTCCCACTCCTACATACCTATGCCAGCCAGCCAGACCCCATGTCATAAAAGTTCTACGACCTCTCAAAACAGTATTATTACTCCTCCACCCCATCCCCAGAGCCTCTGTCTTCTCCTATCTTCTTTCACTATGCCATCGCCAATAGGGTTGCAAAACCCCTGCCAACTGCCATGTCTGCTAGAAACAGATGTGGCTGCTTGAATCAGAAAAATACAATTGTCAGAGGCTTAAACAACAAAGCTCTGGGGATTCTCTTTCTAGTGCTTCTCTAGCCTTGCCCCTGTGCCTTCCATTCTCCCCTCTGCTGTGTGAAGTATGGTCACAAGCAGGTCTCTGAGTCTCCAATGATCTTCCAGCCTCAGAAAGGAAGCAAGACAAGAAAGTCACATCCATATCCATTTAGGACATTTCCCCCAATTTTTGCTAGGGTTTGGGAGATGAGAGGATTAAAAGGCATTTTTTTATTACATTTGTTTGTTTGTGTATGTATGTGTATGCACATGTGACATGGTACTCATGTGGAGGTCAGAGGACAACCTAGGGGAAATCAGTTCTCTCCTTCCATCATGTGAGTCCTGGGAATCAAACTCAGATCTTTAGCCTTGGTGGCAGGTTCCTTTACTACCCAGGCCACCTTGTCAATCCCTGAAAAGACTGTTGATCCTGTGGTAATAACAAGAAAAACCTGGACAAAATAAAAATCATACAGTTTTATGGGTCTTGAAAACAGTAAAGGATGTAAGGAAGCCCTGATAAAATGGATTCTGGAAGGAAGCAAGCCCTTTACAGGCGAGCAGAGGACCATGGTAGCTTCCGTACCTGAAAAATGGTGGAGAACTTGTCTAGGAATGAGGGGTGTGGAATTCAGGAAGAGAGCCTTCAGGGATGAGGCAGAATCAACTTAGACTGTGTATCCATCAACGTACATCAGAGATACACAGTTAATTCCCAGGGTTCAGGACCAAGGATATTTTCATGACTTTGGCATAACAGTCTAGTGATCCAGTTGAATGATCAACACTGTCATTGCCTATGTAACTAGTGAGGCTTGAAACCACTAGGGATCAGTTAGAAAGGAAACTAAAAATGGGGAAAAAAAAAGAACAAGAATGACAAGGGTGAACTGAGAGGCACAGGGACACCGTGAAAGCACAGTGAAGGACTGTGAATATGGCTCAGCTGATAGAGCACCTAGCTGGCATGCAGGAAGCCTGCCTTCAGTCCTCAAGACTCACAAACATGTCATAATGACACACTGCTGTAATCCCAGTATGCGAAAGGAGGAAGAGGATCAGAGATTCAGGAGCACCCTCAGCTGCTGCATAGTGAGTTAGAGGCCAGCCTGAACCACAGAGACCTCTTTCTGAAAACAGAAGGAGGAGGAGGAGAAGGAGGAGGAGGAGGAGGAGGAGGAGGAGGAGGAGGAGGAGGAGGAGGAGGAAAAAGAGGGAGAAGATGAGAAAGGAGAAAAAAGAGAACTCTCATTACAAAGTGGTGGGAAGACACTGGAACTCACATATGCCAGTCTTTCTAAATTTGATGATGAGCTACAGAAAAAGCTGTCACCCTTGGCCTGTGTAGAACAAGAAGGGGGAAAACAGAACATGATGTTGACCTGCAGCTTGGAAAAGATAGAAAGTACTGCAGAGGAGCCAAGGGAACTAGGGTCAGCTGCTGCCCACACCTGTAGATGTAACCAACCGTCTTATTAAATAAGAAACACAGAGCCAAGGTAAAGATAAAAGCCCAAGAGGTCAGAGCTAGGAGCTTACCCGCGTGCTGCTGGCTAGCTTCTTCCGCCAAGAAACCTCTCCAAAAAGGAACTACTTCCTGTGCGTTCGTCCTTAAATAGAGTTCTGGTTCTTCCCTCTCATTGGTTGTAAACCCAACTACGTGACTGCCTCGTCACTGCCTGTGTACAGACCTCCAGGTCTATGGTTGGTATTGAGATTAAGGGCGTGTGTCTCCAACGCACAGAGGTCTACCTAGTTCTGCTTACCAAGTGCTGGGATTAAAGGCGTGCACCACCACGCCCGGCTCTCGCTATGGCTTGCTAACAGCTCTGACCTCTAGGCAACTTTATTTATTAACATACAAATAAAATCACATTTCAGTACAAATAGAATACCACTATACACACCTGCTAGTATTCCTGGCACCTCACTGACCTTCAGAATGTAAAACAATCTACCTGCAACTCTACTTCTATTGTTCAAGATTTATGAATGATGTCTCTTGTGGCCTAAACTGGCCCAGAAGCACAGGAAAGAGAATTCTGTGAAACAGGGTTCCAGATTAGCCAAACTGAAGAAATACAGAACTACCAGAAATGGTGTGGGCTGGCAGGATGCATGAGATCTGGAAGAATCCCACAGGTAAAAATAAACTACTCAGACCAACTCTCTTCATGTTGCCAATTCAGGAAGTGAGAATGTAAGAGCAAGTGTGCAGACTAATTACCCAGCTCTACCCAACTTCAAGGCAGATGGACTGGGAAATGCAAAGTAAACTTCAATCCACTCCCCCCCAACACCAATACCAATGACCAAATGAAGGAGACACAAGTTTGGGATGGAATCATCACAGATAAATTGCACCCAAGAAAGACTGCAGTAAAGTCACACTATAGGAAGAATCTCAATGGTCAGCTGCAAGACAGATGTATGCACTCTGAGAAATAAACAAAATAAACATTATGCATCAGTCTCCACAGTTAAATACAGTGAAGCATGCAAAGAATAAAAACATGAACAAAAAGTGAGGAAAGTCATAAACAATCAAAAGAAGCAGATCCTCGGGTGACCTAATCATTAGAAATTAATGGGTAAGAAATTAAAATCAGCATTATAAATATGTTAAATATCTTATAGGTCAAGACTGATAATGATGGCTGGATAAATAGCTTATTTCTACCTAAATATAGGCTTGAAGAATTAAATAGAAATTCTAGAACTGAAAATAGTAACAATATAGATGGTTCCCATTTAATAGTTTTTCAATTTTGTAATGGTGGAAAAGATATCTATATGGTACTCAATACTGGACTCAGTAATTGCACAAGCTAATCAATACTTTATTATAAGATAGACTTCATGTTGGATGGTTTTGGGGTGTTTTTTTTTCTTATGTATTTTTTAGGTATGAGTACTTTGTCTGCATGTACACCTGCATGCCAGAAGAGGACATTAGATCCCATTATAGATGGTTGTGAGCGACCACGTGGTTTCTGGGAATTGAAGTCAGAACCTCTGAAAGAGCAGCCAGTGCTCTTAATCGCTGAGCCATCTCTCCAGCCCCCAATAATAGGCTAATGGAAGCGTTCTGAACACATTTAAAGCAAGTGAGGCTAAGCTGTGATATTTGGTAAGGTGAATAAAAGGCATTTTTACTTACAATCTTCTTGACTTATGGTGAGTTGATCAGGCTATAACCCCATCATAATTAGAGGAACATCTGTTTTGTTCATGAATCTAATACTATGACAAAGTATAGATACATAGTTGATCCTTAGAGAATACAACACAAAAGTATTAAGAGATGTGACTGAAAGCCACATAAAACATATTTAAAATTATAAAATATATCTGTTTAATCCAAAAGAAGACACAAAAGCATAAACCACAAAAAAAAGCAAGCTTGATGGGGCTAGGAAAATAGCTCAGTTGGTACAGTGCTTGGCTGGCACATGTAAAGTCATGGGTTCGAGCCCCAGACATAAACCAGATATAATGATACATACTTCTAATCTCCTAATCTCAGCATGTAGAAGGTGGAGGTAGGAGAACTATAAGTTCAAGTTCATGCTCAGTTGTATAGTGAGTTCAGAGCTAGCCTGGGCTACATAAGACCCTGACCCAAAAGAAAAAAAAGAAAGTTAGCTAGTTAATAACTTGCATTTCATCAAAATTAACTTTTCACTCCTTTGGAAAATATTCTTAAGCAAGTCATGGACTAGAAGAAAATATATAGGGAATACACAGCTGATAAAAGATTTTGTATCCAGGCTGGGTACTGCATACCTTTAATCTCCCAGAACTTGGAAGGCAGAGGCAGATCTCTGTGAGATCAATACCAGCCTAATCTACATGGAGTTACAGTCCAGCCAAAGCAACAACAACAAAAATGTTTTTTAAGACTTGTATCTAGAATATAAAAAAGAATTTGTAACTCAAGCAGAAGTGTTGTAGATATCGCTCTGTATAAATGAAATGTGATTGGCCAGTAGCCAGGCAGGAAGTATAGGCAGGACAAGCAGAGAAGAGAATTCTGGAAAGGGGAAGACTGAGGCAGAGAGACACTGCCAGCCACCACCATGAGAAGATGTTAAGATATTGGTAAGCCGTGAGCCACGTGGCAACTTATAGATTAATAGAAATGGGTTAATTTAAGATATAAGAACTAGATAACAAGAAGTCTGCTGCAGCCACACATTCTGTAAGCAATATAAGTCTCTGTGTGTTTACTCAGTTGGGTCTAAGTGGCTGTGGGACTGGTGGGTGAGAGAGATTTGTCCTGACTGTGGGCCAGGCAGGACTGGAGAAAACTCCAGCTACAGAGAAGATAACTATTTTTAAAGAAAAAATAAAAGATTTGAACAGATATTTTATGTTGGGGATGCAAATACGCACATGAAAATATGCTCAGCATTGTTCTTATGGGAAAAGGCAAGCGAAAGCCATGCTCAGGAACCACAGAATCTGTATTAAAATGGATAAAATTAAAAATTATTGGGGTTGGAGAGATGGCTCAGTAATAAAGAACATTTGTGCTCTTGCAGAGGCCCCAGGTTCAGTTCCCAGGATCCATATGATGGCTCACAACTAACTATATCTCTAGTTCCAGGGGATCTAACGCCCTCTCCAGAGCTCCTCAGACACCAGGCACATATGTGGTACACAGATACACATGCAAGCAATATACTCATACACATAAAATAAATAAGATTTAATTTTTTAAAAAATAAATAAAGTTAAAATGATTTATAACACTGTTTTGGTGATAATATGGAACAATTAGGACTCTTATCCATTAATGGTAGGAACATAAAACAGTACAATCATTTTGAGAAATATAAAGGTTTCATGTAAAGTTAAACATACACCTAGTAACATAGGTCCTATATTTTTTTATACAAATGAAGTTTTTATGCAAATGAAGTGAAAGTACATAGATGTTCCCAGACACTTTATTCATAATAATCCCAAACTGAAACACTCTGTGTTGATGTACTATTAACTAGCTCACAAATAGATATACAAATTGTGAGTGTATTTATACAAAGAAATGTTATTCAGCTAAAAAAAAAAGCAAAAGGCAGAGCCAGTAAAGTGGCTCAGAAGGTAAAGGCCCTTATCACATAAGCCTGACCACCTCAGTTTGACCCCCAGAATCCACATAAAGGTGGACAGAGAGAATTGACTCCACAAAATTGACTTCTAACATCCGTAAGTACACCATGGCATGTGCACATGCACCCACATGCCTACACACTCATATACACAATAAAAAGAAAAAGAAAAGTATTATTGATACAACTGTGTGTGTGGTTTATGTATCTGTGTGAGTGTGTGTATGCGTGTGTGGGCGCGTGTGCGTGCATGTGTGTGTGTGTGTGTGTGTGTGTGTGTGTGTGTGTGT
>CABHPQ010123543.1:0-12352 GCA_902168405.1 Peromyscus aztecus
AACTCTGGCCAGCCTGGAATTCACCGTGTTGGCTTCAAACTCACAGAGATGTGCTGGCCTCTGCCTCCTGCGTGCTGGGATTAAAGGTGAGCACCACCCTGCTCAGACCATTCCACTAGTTTGAAAGTTTCTGTTAATACATTAAAGATTTCTTTCCCCCAAAAGCTTACATAACTTGGGAAAATACAATTTTAAAACAATGGAGATCTACCATGCATAGTTCACCTTTCCACAATAGCAAAATGGAAGTTGTGGGATTATTTTTGCTATGTAGCCCAGGCTGGCTCAGACTCAGAGAGGTGCCTTCTTCTGCCTCTATATTGCTGGGATTAGAGGTGTTTACCACCTCACCTGGCCAATATTCTATTTATTTATTTATTTGTTTGTTTGTTTGTATTTTGATTTTTTTGAGAAAGGGTTTCTCTGGCTGTCCTGGAACTTGCTCTGTAGACCAGGCTGGCCTTGAACTCAAGAGATCCACCTGTCTCTGCCTCCCAAGTTCTGGATTAAAAGCTTGTGCCACCACTGCCCAAAAGATTTTTATTTTTATTTTATGTGTATGGGTGCCTTATCGGCATGCATGTCTGTGCACCACTTGTGTGCCTGGTGCCTTTGGAGGTCAGAAGAGAGCATCAGATTCTTCTGGAACTGGAGTTACAGATGGTTGTGTGCTGACATGTGGGTGCTGGAATTGAACTTGGTTCCTCTGCACTAGCAGTTTGTGTTCTTTGAGCTACCTCTCCACCCCCACCCCTGCAGAATTAGGTTTAAATGGAAGGCAAGAAGTATGTAACTAAGCAATCTTAGTGTGTGGTCCCCCTCACCATCATTGTCTCTGGCTCCAGTCTGTCCTGAAAAGTGGTCTAAGAAGTTGACAGAACTGTGTGAAATCTGTAAGTCCCAGCTCTGATTGCCTCCTGGCTTCAGCATATCCCTTCCCCCATCATGGGATTTATATTTCTGGGGTCCATTGTCTCAATAGTCGGCAAAGGAAGGGGCATGAATGTCTCTTTAGAATATCATAATTCCTGCCAGGCCTGTCACACCATATGCGACAGCGTCCAACTTCCACTCTATGGCATTGTATTCAGCTTTCCCGCCGCTACGGAACCGAAGTTCCTGGATGGTGGCCTCTAACATCCTGAGCATATGGCTACCGCCACGGAGGTTTCCAAAGAAACTGGAACCACCTGGTCCGCCATGATGACTGCTGGCAGGCACTCAGTTTCAAAAGTGTTAGCGAGCATGCGCATCATCCTACGGGGCGAGGACAAATCCTGCCGGAAATCTAAAAGACACCGGAAATAGAGTGGCTAAGAAAGGTTAAATGTTCTAGTCATTCTAGTGTTACTTCGCCGGCGGTTCCGCGAGGTGGTTTGGAACTTTTCCATCCGGGACACTTTGGCGTTCGTGGGCGGAAGTCGCGGCCCTGGCGTGCGGTGTGCAGAGCTCTCTGAGGTGCAGCCTGAGGTGAGTGGCTGCGGGGCAGGGCGGACGCTGTGCTGCTGAGCGCTGGTTTGTGCAGACTGACCGCTGAGGCGGCTGCAGGGGGATGCCGTGGATAAATAAGGTGGGGGTCGTTCGGTTCGTTTTCATTCCGTTCTCGCGGGTCTTCCGCGTCCTGTGTGTTTTGTCACTTCCCCGTGTGCTCTCCTTTGGGATTTCACTCCGTCGTCCGGGCAAATTGTCCTGTGAGGACGATCGGGGCAGGACTCAGGGAGTGGGCGCTGCAGCAGCCGGTCCTGGGGCTTCAGGACGAGGACCTTGAGGTGGCTTGTGACCCACTCAGGCCATGATTGGCGTAGAAGTCATCTCGGGCAGCGATGTAGCCTGGGGCGGGTGTAGGGTGCTTGTGAGGGCCACTCTGGGTGGGTAGTGTTTGCGTAGCCAGTGACTGTACGGCTTGACTGTGTTGTACTGCGTGAAGAGAAACAAACGCGTCAGGTGTACCAAAATAGAAAGTGTCAGACCACAGATGTCTCTCTGTTCGCCTCTCCCCGCTCCGTCCCGTCTTCCTCCCTCTTCCTTTCTCTTGTGTCTGCCTGTCTGTCTGTCTTGGGCGGGGGGCACGCTTTGCATCCTGTCTGGTATCTAAGCTGCTGAGCTCAGAGACTTTTCTCTCTCTAAGGTCTGTAAAAGTAAGGAATTTCCTTTGTTTTGTGTGCTGTTGTTGGATCTCCTTTACCAGTTCCTCCCGGTGTGGGTGGCTAGCATTATTGAAGGAAATGACCATGAATATTAAAAACCAATTCTCGCCCTCTGCCGGTGGTGGCACACGCCTTTAATCCCAGCACTCTACCGAGGCAGGCGGATCTATGTGAGTTCGAGGCCAGCCTGGTCTACAGAACGAGTTCCAGGACAGCCAGAGCTACGAGCTATATCATAGACCCCATCTTAAAAACAAACTAACACACACACACACACACACACACACACACACACACACACACACACAAAACAGTGTATTATTCCTTTCCGGAAGCATTTTTTTTTTGCGGTGGGGGGGGGGGGGGTGGGGGGGTACTAGGGCAGTAATGATTTAAGGTGCCTGGAGCATGTCAGTGACTAGGAGGCAGTTTGTAACCTGGCAGTCCATGCCCCACTGGTTGGAGGTTACTGGAACTTACCTGTGTCAGTGGCTGTATTCTGGTGGAGAGGGGACCTCTCATGAACAGGCTAGAAGTGCTCAGTGAGGAGAGGTCCTGGTGCATTTTCTTAGGTTTATTAGGCGTGTGTGTGTGTGTGTGTGTGTGTGTGTGTGTGTGTGTGTGTGTGTCTGTCTCGGGGGTGAGGGTTGGGTGAGTGAATTTTTTCATGATGTGGCTGTGTATGGAGAGAGAAATGTCTAGAAACTCAGACTAGAATCAGAATTGGCTCTCATCCTGAGCTCTTTGGGCAACAGGAAGCAGAAATGCTGTTTTTAGATGCTGACTACAGAAGAGACTACATAGAATATGGTAGCCAGTGTATTCCTTAGAATCAAAACAGCGTGAATCTGTGCTACTGTTCTTCTATTTAGTGACCTGTGAGCAAATTAAACAGAATACTGGTGCTTACTATGTGTAGCTGAAAGGGTCGTTGGAAATGAAATCGAAATTCAGTCGGCAGCTTACTCAGTTTTTGTTGGTATTTACCACCTTCCAGGCAGGTGCTGGGGGCCTAGTGGGTCCTCTCTGGTACGGCATTCTGGACCCTGTGATAAGTCCTCATTTTGTAAACAACTGGGTTAGCATGTTGTTTTTCTCCTAGTTAAAATGTGAGGGCTGAAAGTGTGTCCTTCCTTCCAAACTGATGGTTTTTAATTTTTTTTTTAATTTTCTTTTGTTGTTTGGTTTATAACCCTGACTAATAACGAGCAGGGCTTTTATGTATCCTCTTCAGTGCCTTCATGTGATCTTCCACGTGGGCCCTCACCACTTCATGGTCTGATGTTGGGTCATTGTCTTTTAGGGATTTTCAGTGTCTCAGAGCTCCTGGGACCCCTGAAATCATTCAGGCCTCAGGATTTCCTGCTGTGCCACGGCTAGCCTTGCTTCAGCATCTGTGACTCTTGAGGAATTTGTATTTGCTACCAAGAAACATCAAGACTAGAAGATCAGAGGAGACATGGCTGCTGATACGAATTTCCGACAGAAGATCCAACCATTGGGTGCAGAGGTGCAGCATGGGTCGTGTGAGGTAAGCAGGAGTGACTTCATACTTGGTTCTTCTGGACTTGAGGGCAGACGCAAGAAGCTGCAGACCCTGTGTTAGCTATTTCTGAGATGATCTTTAATCTAGTTAAGAGTGGACTATGTGTATCCCATATCAACTTATTACCCCTCACCCCCCTTGCCCTCCCTTTCGTTGGATATAGGGTCTTACTGTGTATGTGGGGCTGGCCTGGAACTTTCTGTATAGTCCAGGCTGCCATCACACTCAACACCTTTTTTGCCTCAGCCTCTCCAGTGCTGGGATTACAGGCCTACATCACTATAGATATCGTTTCATCTATTTTTTTTTAATGACAAGCTCTTCTTCCCTCTTGAGTTCTTTTTTTTACATTTGTTTATTCCTCTTTCACATCTTGCTATCCTCAGTTCTTAAAGGTTGCTTGCTGTGCCCATCCCTGTAAGAACTGGTCCATCTGGGAAAGAAGGCACCGTTTTGTCAGTTGTTCGTCTCATGGGTAAGAGAATTTTAAAATGGACTCAGAAGGAAGCCCCAAGATGACTCATGTTAGAGTTTTAGGGAAAACAGAACAAGCTAACAAGGCAGGTATCCTGAAAGTCCTGTAGTTGCAGGGAGGAGAGAGATGGAGAAGAGGAGAAAGAAACTAGCCATCTATTTTAGCAATGAGGCCAGCAGTGGCAGTAGGAAGAGGCAGCTGTGGGTGATTGGTGTTTTCTGAGCCACTCAGGAAGCCTAGTATACCAGGGAAAGCATGCTTAGGAGGCTGTGGGCCAGGATCAGAAAAAGAGAAGGAAAAGTTAGTTTCTTGTGTGAGAGCTCAGAAAAGCCTGCAAGCCTAACAATGAAGATCTGTAAGCACTTTTCTGAGGGAGGAGACTGATTAGGGTTATAATTATTCCTCCCAGTCTTTAGCATTTCTTCAGGTGAATCTGCTTTCCTGGTGGACATCTGCCCAAGTGATGGTCACCAGGAGTTGGATTAGTTCTTCCAGGAGGGGACATTAGTTTGTAAAGTTCTAATCTTTGGAGCTGATCATAATGTCCTATTTCCACCTTGGGCTGGAGGTAAAGCTGAGATTTCATTCTTTTGACCAGGAGGAAGTAGCTTTCCCTTAACAGGCCTTAGCAAAGCCCTGCCACCTTTTTGTGTGGTGTTTTAAATCCTAAGGAGGGGCAGTTGTGTTGGTCTGCCTTCTGGTGTTACCGGGAAGGTAGGGTTTTAAGTTGACCTTGAAGGAAAGGGTCAGTCTCCAGCCTCCTGGACTGTTAATCTCAGTACCCAACTGGATGCGATTCTTAGCAGATTCATCTTCCCTGCTACTTGAACAGCTGTGTACGGTGCAGCTCCAGCTGCCTGTTTGTACATACAGTTTTGTCTGTGCACAACTGTTTGTTTTTCTTTCTGATAAGTAACGTTATAGGTTAGAGATTCATTGTGCTAATATTTTCTCCAAATGTTTATATGTCCTGTTCATGAAATTACCAGTAGCAGACAGACAGCAGCAGGAGCAGCAATTACTCACTTGCTGCTTCCTGTGTCCCAGGCACAGTGCTAATCCTCACGGGAGGCTCCTGAGCTGATGCTGTTGTCTCATTTTAAAGAAGAGAAACTGAGGCACAGATGACACAGCCAGCTGAACTCATGTTGAAGCAGCTGCCAGCCTGGGATTCAAGCTTGCAGTGTGCTCCAGGGTCTGGCTGCCAGTTCCATTCCCTGCTTCCCGTGAGGAAACTTTGGGTGATTTTCTGACTTCATGGCCAGGTTGCTGTCTTGGTCCTCCATACTCTGCATTGTCCTGTTAGCTCCCTACACTGTCACCTGAGAATTCTTTTCCTCTCGTGTGTCCGGGTCCCTCAGTCCCCAAAGTCCTGTGGTTTCTCTTCCAGTTCACAGCTGCTCTGATTTTTTTTTTGTGGTGTACCTTGCAGGAGTTCCTGGGATGGGTGTGTAAGTAAGGGAAACTACCAAACTAGACTCCTCCATGGGTAGAAAGGTTTATAAGGGAGCAAACTGAAGGAGGGGGAGAGGTATGGAAAAAAAGCAAACAGACTTTTATGTCAGCAGGGTTGATAGAAGGAGTTGACCAGGACCTTAGTTGACCTTTGAGGGAAGATTAAGGATGGTTCCAGTAAACAGAGACCCACCTCTAGGCTTCTGTTAACCCAGACAAATTCCTTCTGTTTAGGACATTGTCCCTGGAACTGCCATTTGAGGGGTGCAGGGGTCACTGCTTTGGATAATGGTGGATAAACTCTTAAGCTGTGCATGTGTGAGAAACAAAATAAACACCACAGATTGCGGTGTTCAGATGAGGAATCATAAGAGTTTGTGTGCGTGTATTTGAACATGTCATGGGAATGCTGTTTCACTTTTTATTGCATTTATCTATGGCTGAGTTTACCTGTAGCTGGAAATCTCTTTGCTCTTGCTAAAACCTTCTGTTGCTTATTCCTGTCCCAAATACGTTTTTCCCACTCTCCACATGTTATATATTTGAGACAAGGTCTCACTGTTTATCCCTGGCTGGGCTGGAACTCACTATGTAGTCCAGCTTAGCCTTGAATTCATAGAGGTTTACCTGCCTCTACCTCCCAAGTGCTGGGATTAAGGTGTGTGCCACCATGTCCAACTAGTTTTCCATTTCAAAACATTTTATTTAGTTTTTTATTTGTGTATGTGGTGTCTGTATGTGTTAATGAGTGTGTGATTGCCTTTGTGTGGACATGGAGGTCAGAAGACACTTTGTGAATTAGTTCTCTCTTTCTACCTGTATGTAGGTTCCAGTGATGAAACTCAGGTGGTCAGGCTTGGTAGGCAAGCACCTTTACCCACTGAGCCGTCATCTCTCCAGGCCCAGTCACTGTTATTTATTGAATGAAAAATAAAATAAAAGGAGGGAGACCTGACTACTCCTAAAGTATGGAGAAGATTTTTATTGTAGAGATAAAAGAGAAAGCAGGCAGAGGGGAGAGTCCAGGCTGAACTTGGCAGGCTGACTAGAGCAGACCATGAGAAGAGCAAGAGAGGCACTGATGGCCATGGCAAAGAGGCCAAGAGCGCTGCAGAGCCAAAATGGTTGGGTTATATAGGGCTCTGGCTGTGGGGAGGGAAGCGGAAGCCCAGCCCCTGGGAGGGGAGGTTTGGAGTAGGGGCAGAGTGGGAAGTGCTTGAGGAGCCACAGGTGCTGAGGAATGCTGGGAGAACTGGCGGTGTCTGCTTTGATATGTTAAGTAGACACCTCTCTTAGCCTTCTGTCCCGGGTTTCTTTGAGACCTAACGTTTATTTAGTTATGAGACAAAGTTCTCACTATGGAGCCCTGGCTGCCCTGGATTTGCTATGTAGATCAGGCTGGCCTCAGACTCGCAGTAATTTGCCTACTTCTCCCTTCCACATGCTGACATTAAGGGTGTGTTCTACTGTACTTGGCTATTTAAAGCTTTTAAAAAATATTTATTTATATGTTTGTGCCTGCGTGAGTTTGTACATGTACACCGTGTGCAAGCAGGTGCCTGAGATGACCAGAGAGGATGTAGAATCCACTGGAACTGGAGTTACAGGCAGCTGTGAACCACCATTGGGATGCTGGGAACTGACCCTGGGTCCTTTGCAAGACAGCTGTCTCTCAGTACCGTTTATTTCTGATGCGCTGCCTCCTTCATTCTTTTGTTAATTTTTAATTACGTGATTTCTTTGTATGTGCATGTGTCACAAAATGTAGATGTCAGAGGACAACTTGCGGGAATCAGTTCTCTATGCTGTGGGTCCTGGGGATCAAATTTCCATTGTCGGTCTGGATGGAGATGCCTTTCTCTGCTGAGCCATCTTCCAGCTCAGTTACTGTTCTTTTGTAAAGGAATTTTAGGTTGCTAGAGAAATGACTCAGCAGCTAAGAACATTGACTGTTCTAGCAGAGGAGCCAGGTTCGGTTCTTAGACAGCTCACAACTGTCTGTAACTCAGGTTCCGGGGCATCCAGTGGCCTTTTCTGGCCTCTGTGCATACTGCACACACAGATACATAAGCCTGCATACACAAAATTAAAAAAAAATCACTTTTAAAAAAATGGAATTTTAAGAACCTTTTATTGTTTGATTAATGGCATGTAGTCCTGTTCTTGCAATTTGTGATATTTTGAAATGTGGCTTTTCTGGATGGATTGATGAGTTTGAAAAATGAAGCTTTCTGTGTTGTTTTTACTTTATCCTGTGCAGTGTCTGCCATTCCTCTATTGTCTGGGACTCATCAGCGTGATCCTTAGCCACTTTCGTGCCCCTTCCCCAGTCACTCACTGTCCAGTTTCAAAGCCCTGCCCTTTCCTCAATGTAGTTCCCTCCTCATGGGGGAGACAAAGCACAGATCGACATAAGTTTCTCCTTTTGAGACAAGGTCTCAGTAGCCCTTGCTGGGCTGGGACTTGCTCTGTCGCCCAGGCTGGCCTTGAATTTACAGAAATCCAACTACCTCTATCTCCCAAGTGCCTGGACTAACTTTATTTAAAAGCTTTTTCCACATAAAATTGAGCAGGAGCTGTGCTTGTGTAGTAAAGGAAACCGGAAAAGCTGAGCTTCCTCAGCTGAGTGGGAAATGCATGTGTAATTGCCGTGGCTCCCTCCACTGGAATGTCTAAAATTAGCCACACCAAAAATACAAAGTGTAGATGTGCTTGTGTCCCAAGGAAGCTGAGGGAACACTGTTGGTGTCACTGCTGAGAATATCAATAAGTCAAGCCAGTTTGGAAAACTGCAGACTTTTGTGAACTGTGCATTGTCTGACACCCAGCATTTCTACTGTTTGGGGTAAATGCAGCAAGGTAGAGCTGTGCAGGTTCAGTAATTGTATTGATCATTGCCAAGCAGCTCATTGGAAGCAGGGCGTTGGTTTGTGGATAATTGAATTTATATGTCTATAAATATGTGGCTGAGATTGCATAGTGGTGTCCATTTACTTATTTGGTCATTGTTCTTTCTCTTCCTCACTCCCAGTTGTCTGTGTTTCTTGATAGGGCCTTACATAACCCAGACTAGCCTCAAACTCCCTGGGTAGTCAACACTTGATTGAACTCCTAATCCTCCTGCCTCCACCTTCTAAACTCTGGAATTGCAAGCATATGCCATCACACCTGGCTTCTTTTCTTTCTTGGTTTTTTGTTGCTGTTTGCTTATGTTTTAGTGTTTTTAAGGAACTTTGCTTCTTATTTTCCTTTATGTTTCAGGTATCTTTTTTCACTTATATTTTTATTGTTTACATTATTTTGCTGTTCATTTTTGTTCTTGTAGTTATGTTTTAGTTCCTTCTGAATTTTTTATACTGTTAAATATTATTTTTTTCCTTTTTGTTAAACTTTTTTTTAAGAAAGGGTCCTAGTTGTCCAAGGTGGTCTTGAGCTCTGTTTTGTTTTGTTTGAGTCAAGGTCTCCCATGCTTTCCCCAATTATTAATACTTCAAAGTCCTAGCAGATTGGTTATCTGGTGCGGCTCTGCTGCCTAGTTGCTCATGTTCATCGTCTCATATGTTGTCATATACTCTTAAAGTCCCATTTATGAAGGCTCCAGTCTCATGAATTGATTATCTATCCAAGGTAGGTGTGAATTTTGGGGATGCATACATTCTGGGAGGCTTGTTTTGGTTTTGAGGCAGGGTTTCTCTGTGTTGCCCTGGCTGTCCTGAAACTTATTATGTAGACCTGGTTGGCCTCGAGCTCTCAGAGATCCACCTGCCAACTGCCTTAGCAGTGCTGAAATTAAAAGTGTGTGTCGCTAAGCCTGGCTGTGCAGGCATTCTCTCCACAGGAGGCAACAATTTTTAATAAATTGTTGAATGCTCCAAGGGAAAGTTCTCAAAATAATATAATCAATTGACATTTTCTCTATTAGACATTTCAATGGACTATTTCTGGAATTCTCCAATATAGTTACAGTTATATGTCTGACATGTCAATGTAAAGAATTTTAATACAAAATACTTTTCACGTGGAAGCATGGTGGGGGAGAGGCACTGCTCTGCTGTTTGCCAGTGTGACTGGTGTCAGCCTGGAAGAAGATCTATCAAAAGTACTTGCAGTTCCAGAAGGAAGTAGCCATGTGCCAGTTACACATGTGGGAGCCTGGAGGTTGTCAGTGGTGTATTATTAAGATTTTCAGACATAAGTAAAAGTAGAATAAATTGTATCTCTAGCTGGGCAGTGGTGGCACACGCCTTTAATCCCAGTACTTGGGAGGCAGAGGCAGGTGGATCTCTGTGAGTTCAAGGCCAGCCTGGGCTACAGAGCAAGATCCAGGAAAGGCTCCAAAACTACACAGAGAAACTCTGTCTCGAAAAACAAAACAAAACAAAAAAATTGTATCTCTAACCCCTTCTTTGAGTAATTATCAGCATAGGTCCCATCCTGTTTCATCCCCTTTTCCATTGCTAGGTTATTTGTAACCCAAATATCAGATATACTTTTCTCTGTGTGTTGGCCTTTATCTCTGAGATGGTAACCTTTTTACATAACCATAAATCCTTCTTAACATCATCTGTTCCTGGTCATACTTCCATGTGTAGAGTCTTCCTCTCAAGGTCCAGCCAGGGTCCACATATCCAGCCTAACTAAAAAGTATTTTAGTCTCTTTTAATCTTTTAATTTTTCTCCCCCATGTTAATCATTTCTTGAAGAACTTTTGGTTATCCTTTAGATTGTGACAAATTCTAGATTTGACTAAGTTGCTTTTTGATGCTGTCATTTAACATGAACTCCTATCCTTATATTTCTGGTAAGCTGGTATTTAAATCTGAACGTGTGAGGTCTAGTATGATGGTGACACATGGCACGTAGCTGTCATTGGCCAAGGGAGACTCAGAGCAACACTGTGGACTGTGTAATTTGAAGAGTGTATCATGGGATTATTACATTTTATATGTATGGTGAATGTTTTGCTTGCATGTATGTGTACAGTGTGTGTGCCTGGTGCTTTGGAGACTAGAAAAGAGCATCAGATTCTTTGGCACTGGAGTTATAGCTGGTTGTGAGCCACCATGTAGGTGCTGGGAATTGAACCCAGGTACTCTGCAAGAGCAGCAAGTGTTCTAAACTGCTAAGTCACATCTCTAATTCCATTTACCCCCATCTTATATAGTCCAATATCTCATGCCCAGAGAATGTTCTTGTCTATTATTAAGACAGGTTTTCTCACATTAATTAAGTTAACAATTAACAGTGACCATCACAAGCTCTACTCAGGTGGACCAAGGATCCTGAGTTGACTCGTAGAACTGGTTTCAAGAGGTATTCATATAAACTGAAGTTGGAGTTTGAAGCCAAGGGCCATAGAGACACCTAAAACTTGTGGGAGCTTCGGAAGAGGGAGTCAAGTTTACATTTATTAGCAGTAGCTATATGTAAGAGTTGGTGTGTTTTTTTTTTAATTACCTGTTCAAATGTTGTAATCTGTGTCTATGGTTGGTGTATTAAAACATTTTTGTGTGTGGATTCTTTTCCTAGGTGGTATTAAGGGTTTTAGGAAGTGCATTGTACAGGTGTACACAGAGAAAGAAGTGCCAATAAGATAAAATGCAGGTGTATTCCTTACTTTTCTCCTCACCTGGACAAAATACTTAGTAGAAACACCTTGAGAAAATATTACACAGAGGCAGGAGGGTAGCTGCAGCGTTTGGCCATCCTGATTTACACAGCAAGTTCTGGGCCAGTGAGTTCAAGGCCAGTCAGGCCGCAGAGTGAGGCTGTATTTGAAGAGAGGAAGAGGAAGAAAGAGAACATATTGATTTTTGTTTTAGGGACCAGGTGCTGGGGGGCTTTGTTTTCATAGCTAATCAGTAAGCAGCCACAAGTATAACTAAGAAGTCCCTATTGCAAAAAGGAAGTTCTTGTGGGGTGATTACTTCTGCTTCAGGGTACAGCTTCAAGAGGAAAAATTAAGGACAAGGACAGTGACCAATCTTTGTACTTTCATCTTTGAAGGGAGTTGGGATAGTTTAGACAGGCACTCCTTGAGTAATATGTGCTAATATGCAGAGGTAAGTAGGTGACCCAAAGTCAAGGAGATAGACACAGAATGAAGTCAGAGATGCCAGGCTTTTATCTGGGATTTAGTTCCCAAGGAAGGAGCTAATACTTTTAGCAAAGTAGCTTTTAAATGCCTGTTTCATAATGTTGAATCAAGTGTATCCAACATAACTGTAAGCTGGAATATTGTTGCTTAATCAATGTTGTGCTGTGTACTCTTTCTTAGAGTATTTAAAAGAATCATTTTCTAACATACTTAAAAAATGTGATTGTGTATGCCTCATGGCAGGATTGATTGCTTTATAAGTGTTCTCTATCCCCCCAAATTAATAGAAAGTAGATATTTTGTGGGAAATGCAGTGAAATGTCGTTAAAAACCTAACCTTATGTATAACTTTTCCATTTTCGAGTGATGAGTCATTCACAGTGAACTGTGGTTCATTATTACAGAGGTGGATGTCCTTTGAGGATGTGACTGTGGACTTCAGCCAGGAGGAGTGGCAGCAGCTGAACTCTGCCCAGAGACGCCTGTACCAGGACGTGATGCTGGAGATCTACAGCCACCTCTTGGCAGTGGGTGAGCACAGCTGGCCAGGGGTCCAGGATGGGCTCCATTGAGGAGTTCCTTCCTTTACAAAGCATGCTGGGGTATCAGAAGTCTCTCTCTCTCTCTCTCTC
>CABHPQ010123546.1:0-12838 GCA_902168405.1 Peromyscus aztecus
TTGTTTTGGGTGTGTACGTATATGTTTTAACTTTATAGAATTGTATATATTTACTTTCCTTTGTTGGGCCAGATCTAATATGATTCTTAATTTGTCTTTGTTGTTGTTGTTGTTGTTGTTGTTGTTGTTTTTCCAGACAGGGTTTCTCTGTACACTCGGCTGGCCTAGAACTCATGGAGAGGAGCCACTTGCCTCTGCCTCCAGAGTGCTGGGATTAAAGGCATGTGCCACCACGCCGGGCTGCCTTGGTTTTGGATAACTAGTTTGACCCACATTTTTCCCCTGAAGGAAGTGTTGACTGCAGATATAGCTGTTTGTGTTTTGGGATTCATCTTTGATGGCCCAGTTTGAGTTTTGGTCAGCACCAAGTGACAGATGCGGTTTAAACAAGTCCCTGGTAACTAGAATGTTAGGTTCCCAGGGTTACAGTATCAAGGCTTTGGGTAAATAATTCAGGGAGGCTGGTGGTGAGGGTTTGTTTTTTTAATCATTTTTTTGCTGGGACTTTCATGTGATGGGTGTTACTTAAGCAAAACAACCAAAGAATTTCTTCTTGAGGAACTAAAACTTGGATTCATCTAAAAAAAAAAACAGTGAGTTTTGGTCATAGGGCAAAAGCCAAAGGTTGAGAAGCAGTGTGATCCCAACTCTAGAGGCCCTGTGTAAAGCACACCGAAGGGGCTGGAGAGCTGGCAGAGCTGTGCAGAGTGCTTCCTACTCATCCAGAGGCCCCTCCTTCAGTACCCACTACCCATGGCTCCAGCTCAAGGGGATCTCATGCCCTCCTCGGGCCTCTGTGCACCAGCAGATATGTGCGCGCGCGCACGCGCACACACACACACACACACACACACACACACACACACTAAATCTTAAAACAAAGCACACAAAATCTGTTTATGCTAATGGTGACCTGAGTAGAAGGTCGGTCTCCTGGACTCTGCCATGGGGTCTGGGATCTTTCCCATGTTTCACCCTAGACAAGTTCTTTTATTTCCCCATTGGTTAAGTAACTTGTGACTTTTCCATTGCTTAACCGTGTCTTGGGGTTTCTTCATTCAGTCTTGGAGACTCCTTTTGTCAGCCCCTAAGAATCCAGTGTCTTATCATAGGAAGCAGTCAGGTGCTGGAGGTGGACCGCAAGGGCAGAGCACTTGCCTAGCATGTGCAGGGCCCTGGGTCCCCAGCACCATCACTACGCTCAGATGAGTCACTTCACAATAGTTTATAAGGCATTCCAGGAGACGTGAAGACTTTCTTCTTGTCAAGTATAACAGTACCAGCTGTGTGCATGGTTCCTATCAAGCCACTTTATTCGGTTGCTCTGGATAAAAAGTAGGCCCTAAGAGCAGAAACTCCTAGGTTGTACTTGATATCTCTTTACTGTTTGTTTGTGTGTTTGCTTAGGTCTTTTCTTTTTGACGGGGAGAGGGGTGGTCTCACTGGCTGGCCTGGAACTGGCCAGGGTAGACCAGGTTGGCCACCAGCCGGAGATGATCGCCTACCTCTGCCTCCTGAGAGGGCACTGGGTTTGAAGGCATGCGTCACACCTGGCCGTGTCTTCTGGAAAGTGAAAGTATGTAACACAGGTGTTTCTTTCTCCCTCCTCAGGAAGCTTTTCAAGAGGCCCTGGCGTCTGCGGGAGACAAGCTTGTAGTTGTGGACTTCTCTGCCACGTGGTGCGGACCTTGCAAAATGATCAAGCCCTTCTTTCATGTGAGTCTGGGAGCTCTGGGCTTCGAGGCTGACTAGTGGTCACAAGCTGGGGTGAAAGGATCGGTAATGAGTGGGTGGGTGTAAGGGCTGTGCTTGGTTTTCCTGTGTCATTGGCCCAAACGGATTAGCATTAACAACTTACATAATAAAGTTTGCTGGGGACAACTTTCGGGAGTTAGCTTTGTTTAAGTAATTTTTTCTCTCTCTCTCTCTCTCACTGTCTCTCTCCTATTTGAAACCTGGGCCTAGTGTGAAATTCGGGCCTTAGTTACAGTGCCAAATTAGTTTACACTTGAGAAACTTCGGCTCAGAGACAGCTGTGTCCCTGATGCTTACCTAGTCTCTAAGCTGGATTTTTAGACCTGACTGGTGAGATTGCTCAGCGGAAAAGGGCCCTTACGGCTTGCTGGGCCTGGTTTGGGTCCTTGAAACCCACACTGGAGAGAACCAGCTCCCTAAAGTTGCCCTATGACTTCCACGTGCATGTTATGGCATGCGTACATACATACAGTAATAATAACACAGTAATAAGTAAAAATTTTAAAAAATTTAATATATGGAACTGGAGAGGTGCCTCTGGTTAAGAGCTGCTCTTCCAGGGGACCTAGGTTTGGTTCCCAGCACCCAAATGAAGGGTCACAACCTTCTATAACTAGTTCCGGGGCAGTCAGCGCGCTCTTCTGGCCTCTGCAGGCACCAGGCACACACGGTACACAGACATGCAGGCAGGCAAAACACTCATATGCATAAAATAAAAGTAAATAAATCCTTAATCTCTACATTTCTCTTGAAGCGTTACTATGTTGACTGCCATTATCTAGTTCTAACACTTTTTTGGTTAATTTTTAATTTTCCAGTCCCTCTCTGAAAAGTATTCCAGTGTGGTGTTCCTTGAAGTAGATGTGGATGACTGCCAGGTACGTAGTGAGAAATTGGATGCTGCAAGCGTCTCAGAGCGGCCTGTCCTCTTAAGACTACCCTGTTCTTTAAAGTAAAAGTGTGAAGTAATACCCTAAGTAGGGGGCTGGAGAGATGGCTCAGAGGTTAAGAGCACTGGCTGTTCTTCCAGAGGTCCTGAGTTCAATTCCCAGCAACCACATGGTGGCTCCCAACCATCTGTAATGAGATCTGGCTCCCTCTTCTGGCATGCAGGCAGAACACTGTATGCATAATAAATAAATCTTTAAAAAAAAAAAAAAAAAGCCCAAAGTAGGACTCTCTGAGAAGCTCTCTTTTGGAAGAGCAGGACATGTTCCAGTTATGGTTTTAACCCTAGATACTAGGATCTGTGTGTGGCACGTCCTAAAGAGGGCATCTAAACAGTAGCCCTCGGGTGATGGAGGCCTTTGTGTTGCGTGGGCCTGTGTCCTTCCACCATTCTGAGATGATCTGTAGATGCAGTGAACTTTGACTCTCGTAGATAGTGGATTGGATGGCATCCTAAAATTGTGAGGTCACTTTTGAGATACTCTGAACTTCCTGTGGCATGGGAGCTGTGGTCACAGGCTTATGCTAATGGTGCTTGCTTTGAATCAGTGAGAAAGCCCAAATGTTCCAATTAGAGAGCCCTGGTGCCTTGGCGAGTCGGGAGAATGTAAGGGGAAAGTCCAGGCTGGTTTTATTTAGCAAGGTCTGGTTACGGACTCAGTTTTGTTCTGTGTATTTTCCACGTATTGATATCTGTACCACCACCAAACCCCTGTACTGGTATCGGCTGCGTTTTAGCGATGGGAAAGCTGAGACAGAGAAGTTGTGTTTGGAGTTGCATGGAGCCAGTATTTAAAGTGAGGCAGCAGGGCTCCTCTGCCTTTGCTCCTACCCCCTCCCTCCCTCCCTGCTCCATACACACAACCTTTAGGGGTGCAGATCGGGTTCTTAGCACATGACCTTTCCTCTCACAGGCCCCTAGGCTGGAAAGGCCCACTTGGGATGGAGCCCCGGGGTTCCCGAGGGATGCATGAGCACTCTACTTGCCCTGTGGGGCAGGAAGAGGTAGAGAAAAACCGCTTTGGACTGGACTCCGGTACTGACTCGCTAGCTTCCATTTTCTGCTAATCTCCCATCTTCAACTCTCATTCTCTGTCAACAGTCAGCTCTCCATCCCCAGCCATCAGCCTGGCAAAGGTTCTGGAGGGTCACATAAGGTGTACAGCTGTCTTCTTTAAACACCCAGCTCCCACCCTGCCCAGCGTGTTTTTTCTCGGCACCCTTTCTGACCTGTCTTCACTTGTGCTGTTCTCTCTCCATGACTGTCCTTTCCTGTCTGACAGAGCCCCGTCATGAGCCTCACTCCTTTTCCATGTCCCCATCTCCCTTTACCCCTTCCGTGGCACACTCTGGGTTTCTTTTCCTGCCTTGGGATCATCTTTGCTTGTCGTCCTTCCCAGCTTACGGTGGTAAGAAGCGGTGGGTCCTGTGCCCGTGCCGCGCTGCCTGTCTGTGTTAACAGTGGGGGCTTGCTCTCATCCTCTAAATGTTCCCGCATCACACAGTAGGTGCTTATCCAGATTGAACAAGACTGTAATTGTGAAGCCTTTGAAGTGCCTGGCTCCTAAGTACTGGGTGAAACCTGCCTGCTTTTACAAGTAGTGGGCTTCGGACATCCAACTTGCTCTGAAATCCAAACTGCTTGAATGCTGGCATCATCCAGGGCAAGTTTTCAGATTTCATTTTTTTTTTTTTTTTTTTTTGTATGGACCAAAACAGTAAAGTCTGTGTAAATATTGCAAGATCTAAAAGCCCTGAAACATACCTGGTCCCAAGCATTTTGACTAAGGGATACTCAAGTGTAAGAACATCTCTTTGTCATTAGTCTTTGTAAAATGACTAAGGGGAGTTACTCTTCTTATGGAAGTATCCAGAGTTAGGGAGGGAAATGAGAATATAACTTGCTTGTGGAAGCAAGAACATTCTCATTTCTTGTTTTCGCGAACCGTTTTGCCCCCACCCCCGCCCCCTTCCTATATGGTTACTGACCCAGGAGACATTTAGCTCAGTTGACCCCATCAGATAATTACACAGTTTCTTTTAAGTAATGGTGTACTGGAGTCTGGTGGCCTCTGCATGTGTTATCTTGAACTGCCCACAGTGACTGAGAGAGGGTATTGACACTCGCCCCGGGTGGGGTGTGGAAGCCGGCTGCAACACAGGCCATGATGGAGGCATAGGGAGGCCCTGTAGAACTGAGGGCAGGTACTCCTTCTGCCTCAGTCTCCACCCTCTGTAAAGATATGTAAAGCCGGTGGGGACATGGAATGACAGCTCCTTTGTGTCTGTTTGGAACTCTACCGGCACCCTAAATGTCTTTCAGAACTTGAAGTGACCCTGTGACACATAAGAGCCTTGAACTTTGCTCCTCCATACTCCAAAGACGGTATCATAGAAAAACTAATAGAAAGTCCCCTAAACCACCTGAGTAGGAAGAAGGCCTGTAACCAATTCAAATGGACAATTTCACCTGCACCCGTAATGTATAGGAAAATGATTTTATGATCACAGAAAAATACACATATAGTCCCTTTTAAAAATGATGATATTGCAGTGGCGGCAAGACAGTCTGTAAGCTTTCAAATACTATGTATTTTGCTCAGAAAGCTAGATAGACATGGATTAATAGGAGTGAAGGAACTGAGTGTGGTTAACGTTCCTGTGATTCTGTAGAAGACTATCCTAGCACTAAGTAAGGTTCAGTGTAGTCCTGTTATACACTCAAAAAAATCTGAGACTGGGCATTGAGGAGGGAAAACAGGTCAGCAGTTACCCAGGAGTGGGGTGTGGGTAGTGATCAATTTCAACAACGGCACCTGGGAAAGCGAGGGACTGGTCTACACCCTGCTGCTGATCACATGATCCTTCATTGGTCAAAACTCAGAACTTGTAAGCTCTGGCAAAATGTGAGTTTTCCTATATATAAGCTTTTGGTTGTTTTTAAAAAGCAGGAAATAGGGATGTGACCCCAGGTTAAAGGAAGGGTAACCCCATCTGGAGCTGGTGTATTTGGGGAATTTATGGTAATGCTCTGAAATAATACAGACAGGAAAATCGTGGACAGTGTTTTTATTTAAAAAGAATGGAGGAAAAAGGTGGTGGGGGGGGAACAGTAAAGTTGTATGCAAATGTATATTAAAACATTGTTTTAAACCCACACTACTTAACCATTGTTAATAATTAACCATTTAGAGTTAAGCAGTTGCTGGTCTATCTTGATCTCTACTGCTATGTAAATCTAGAAAATAAAACGTGTAGGAAATACTGGACATACAGGAATGATAGCCACTGTAAAACAACTTTCTCTTTTGCTGCTAAGCATAGAGACTGCAAGAGCTGAGGCCTTAGTAGAGGGGTGTATGAAGTCTGCCCGGGGTGGGCAGAGCTGGTGGGTTTGCTGGTGTACGAGTCATGAGACTGAAGTACAGTCAGGAGTTCTGCCTCTGGGCTTGATGAGTGGGAGGAGCGGATTACACAAGTGTACAGGAACACATATGAGGATTGAAAGCGCATTAGGCAAAAACATCGTTTCCATGTCAAATTGAATTGCTGGAGAGATGACTGTGTTAAGAGCACTTACACAGAGGACCCAAGTTGTGTTCCTAGCACCCACATCAGGTAGCTCACTGTAACTCCAGTTCTAGGAGTCTTGAGTCCCTCTGTAGGTATTTATACATTGCCTTAATTTGGGTTTCTTTATCCGTGATGAAACACCATGACCAAAAGCAACCTGAAGAGGAAAGGGTTTGTTTTGCTGACGCTTCACACAGTCCATCACAGAGGCAAGTCAGGGCTGGAGGCTGGAGCTGATACAGAGGCCATGGAGGAGAGCTGCTTCCTGGCTTACACGGCCTGCTTTCTTATAGCATAGATCTTTAACAGAAGTATTGTTATTCATACAGTGGCCACTGTGGGATGGTAAAAAGTGGGGTGCATGAGTGTATTTCATATGGGAAAGTCCGTATCTGTGCATGTACGTGTGCCTCTGTGTGTGTGTGTGTGTGAATATGTGTGTGAGAGACAGGGCCTGTGGCGTGCGTTTTGAAAAGAAGGGTGTGCACATAGGTGCATTCGTGATAAGATTAGTAAGTAATGGAGAGCTTCCAGTTTTTCTTCATGGATCCCTGGAACTAGAGTTAACAGATGATTTGAACCACCTTGTGGGTGCTGAGCTCAAACCCAGACCTCTGCAAGAGCAGCCAGTCCTCTTAGCTGCTGGGCCGCATCTCCAGACCCCATGAGAAAATTCTTAATGCTTTAACTAAAAATGTGTATGAAGATACAGTTGCACACAGACACTTAAGAATATCTCATTAAGACCTCCTTTTTCAGTGTTTGTGATTTATTTGTTTGGGGGTTGGTTTGTACACAGGGTCTTATAGCATCATCTGGCCTTGAAGTGGCTGTGTGGCTGAGGCTAGCCTTCATGCCCCTGCCTCCACTTCCCAAGTGCTGAGATTTCAGGTGTGTACCGTCATGCTTGGCTAAGGGTAACTTGGGTTGTAATTGAATATCTGGCCCTTAGCCCAGCAGCATGTGTGCACGCCTATAATCCCAGCATTCGGGAAGCTGAGGCAGGAGGATCTTGAATTCAGGCCAACTTTGGCAATGGGGCAAGATCCTACCCAGAGGGTTAGGATTATTTGCCTAGCATATGCAAAGCCCTAGCTTCCAACCCCAGAAAAACAAGTAATAGTTACCCAGCCATCGTCTGTATATACCCCACTCCCTTAGTAAAATTGGAAAAACTTAGCAAAAACCAGGAGCTGTTAATTCTCAGGAGCAGAGGAATATGTCATTTCCTCTTGATACTGAAATGGTGAGAACTTCATTGATTAAACAGCGTAGTGAGTGGCTGTGGCACTAGCTGATCCCAGTAGCCTCCTTTTCATTAGTGCCCGTGCTTGGACATAGATGTTGGAAGAGTTTCTCATTGAGAACGCAACCCGTTGGGCTTTCGTGTTGCCGCTGTATTGGTTGTATTGATGCTCATGTTCAGAAGGTTCTGAGGCTGAGGTTTGGGGTATGTAATGGAAAAGAGGTCTGGGTTTTGGAATTTTCCATCTGAGTCTAACATTCACATTCTTGTTTTCGTCCTCTCTCCCTGACCACCTTCCCCAACACCCCAGGAAGTTGCTGCAGACTGTGAAGTCAAATGCATGCCGACCTTCCAGTTTTATAAAAAGGGTCAAAAGGTATGTCTCTCCGACTTTAAGAACACCGGCCGGAGCTGGGTATAGTGGCACACACCTTTAATCTCAGCACTCGGGAGGCAGAGGCGGACACGATGGATCTCTGGGTTTGAGGACAGCCAGGTCTACACAGAGAAACTGTCCTCAAACACCAAAAAAAAAAGAAAAAAAGAAAAAAGACAACAGCTGGGGCTGGGTGTTGTGGCACACTTGTAATCCCAGCACTGAGAGTGACCTGGAAGATGGCTGTAAGTTCAGGTCAGCATGGGCTACGGAGTAAGACCCTGTTTCCAAAAACAGGAAGGGGAAAAAATTACCAAGTGGGCAAAAGAATGTGTGTGTCAACACAAGTGACTGGAGTGACTCACCTGGGAGATGTGTGTCACCATTTTATATTTCGTGACTGTAGAGCCTTGACGTGATGTTGCATGCTTTATTCCAGCACTTAGGAGGCCAAGGCAGGAGGATTGCTGCAAGTTTGAGCTTAGCCTGGGATACATAGTGAGTTGCAGGCTAACCTGGGTTACAAAGGGAGACCACATCTCAACCAAAACTGTGCGTGCAGAAAGCGCTGAAGTGACTTAAACACAAGAAGTGTGTCACCACTTTCTACACTCAAGATGACGGGGCTGGGTGGGATACTGTGATCTCAGCACTTGGGAGCCTGAGGCACAAGAAACGCCCTGGGTTCAAGGCCAGCCTGAGGACCAGAAAAGACCTTGTCTCTTTAAAAAAAATAAATAAAATAAAATACGACACTGTCTTGCTTCCTGGACCTTTAGGCATAATGCGGTGCCTAATTGAAAATTCTTCTGTTAAAGACCAGTCACTGTCTCCATAGCTGGTTCATCATTCATATCACAAAGCAGATCTTCCTAGACCTTGGCAGGTCATTCATTCTTACTAAGAGCTGTTTGTTGGGGGGAAATTGCACTGGAGCCCTTTAGTTTTTCTCCAAAGTGGTTTATTTTTGCTGTTAGTTTTGTCTTTTGGTTTGTGTTTTTTGAAAACTATTATTCAAGAGAATCTAAGAAAACTCCCACATTTTTTGTTCTTTTGTGACTGCAGCTCTGTGCAGAATAATGGCTCTGTTCACTAATGTCCTTTTATCTCTTACCAGGTGGGTGAATTCTCTGGCGCTAACAAGGAAAAGCTTGAAGCCTCTATCGCTGAATTTGCCTAATCATGCCCTGAAAAACAGAACCAGCCACCAGCTGTTTAAACCTGTAACTTTTTTAATTTTCAAAAAAATATGAAGTGTGAGGAGAGTCTATGCCCAACTGCCATCTGATTATAAATGACAATAAAATATTAATTCTACCCTTTTTAAAACTGTCTGTTGTCTTTTAATATAAATGAGAAATGGCCTAATCTAATCACTTTATTTTTAGTAACATTTAGCCTTTGGTTTTTTTGTGGTTGTTGATTGTTCGTTTGGTTTACGATTTAAAAGATAGGAGCCTGGAGAGATGGCTCAGTAGTTAAGAAGAGCTTTGGCTGTTTTTGCAGCGGACCTGGGTGGGTTTACTTCCTAGCACCCATATGACAGCTAGCCACCTGTTATTTCAGTTCCAAGGAATCTGATGTCCTACTGGCCTCCCTGGGCACCAGGCATGCATGCAGTACGTGTATATACATACATACAAATAAAATATTAAAAAAAAAACTTTTAAATCTTAAAAACGATTTAGAAGAAATACTAGCTTAATATAGTTTTAGAAAAATCTCATTATGCAGTTACGTTAACGTCTTTAGGGATTTTGTTGTTTTTAATAAACAGAAAATTCTAGCAGGTAAACAGACCCACTGTTTGAGCTCATCCTGATGATGAGCATGACTGATGGTTCACTTGTGATGAAACATTACCATGGTCACTGATTTTTAAAAAGCCTGGTTTTAGTGGTGGTACGTGCCTGTGGGCCTCGTGAAACGGTGTGTGTGTATACGTACATGGAGATTCCAAACTGAGTAGGAAAGTGGAAATGATTCAGAAAACCTTGTAAACAGCAAGGGGATGGGGGCTGCCTGATGAAAGTTTCCAGGTTGATAATGAAAGCCATAGAATTCTCAGTCTTAGGCTAGACATCCCATGAATCTTTGCAATAGTCATTGTTGGTATAGATGCTATAGTTCCCAGTCACCAATGAAGACGGGCATGCCAGGATTAAGTAATGTTCCCAACATCCCAGCTAGTCAGTGGATCAGCTGGCATTTGAACTAGACAGTTGTGACCCCAGAATACATCGCTCTTAGTAGCAATCCAAGGGTGGTGTGTGGCAGTGATTGGGTCTAGGTTTCTTGCCTCTCATAAAATTAGGGTAATAAACTTGGAATCAGTGATTGACTGGAGGAATGTGGGATGTACAAGGCCCTGTGGGCTTGGCATTTAGCTGTAAGACCTTGAGCATACAGCTTACACAGCAGAGAAGAAGGGGCAGTGTGGGGTGCATTTTATGAGGCAAGAAGAACCAGGAGACTGGCCACAGTAATAGAGTAACAGTGGAACCTGCTCCGGATCAGGTGGTTGGGTAGGGTGCTATGAGATGGCGGGGCTGAAACTTGATAGACGAAAATGACTCCGACTGCCGAATGCCAGGGACTCGGCTTTCCAGGTGAGAACACCAGGCACAAAGGGTCCAAGGTGAAGAGGGTGGTACAGAAACCATCAAAGCGTGGAAGAAAGATGGAGCAGCAGAGCCCAGTCATCCCAGGCTTCACTTGTGTAGGTGATGGGAGGAAGCCGCTGGAGGATAGATAACTGGCTGTGACGGTAGAGATCCATTTCAGCGTCAGACCAGAAACAAGCCATCCTTAGTGGTGACTCCTGTTAGCCCAGAACTGGGAAGGTGGAGGCAGGAGTGAACTAGCCTGGGCTACGTAAGATCCTGCCTTAAAAATAAGTTAAATAAATAAATAGATCAATAATAAATAAATAAATGAATAGATGATAGATAGATAGACTGACTGACAGACAGACAGACAGACAGACAGACAGATAGATAGATAGATAGATAGATAGATAGATAGCCAAAAAGAGTGGAAGCTGGTGATGCAGTAGAAACTCCCATAGTGTGATGGGGAAGGAAGCCAGATGTGTGAGAACAGAAATCATTTCTTGTCATAATCCTATAGGAAGTCTCCCCTCTTTGTAAGAAACATGTCTCAGGGTGATTTTGCATCTTTGTTCAGGGCAGCACACATGGTAAACATGAACAAAGGCATGCATTCACTAGTCCAATGGGCTGTGCTCTTGACCGGATGTGATGTGACCAATTCCTTCAAGCTCCCGCCACCTGGACCACCAGCAGTGATGGGTTGTGACCTGGAATTGTGAGCTGAACAAACCCATTGTCCCTTAAGTTGCTTTTGTCAGGGTATATGGAGCAAATGCTATTCATACTAAGATAGAAAAAAAAGTCTCTATGAGACAAATTGCGAAACAATATTAAAAACCAAAACAGTATGATCGTGTGTGTGAGTGTGTGTGTGTGTGTGTGTGTGTGTGTGTGTGTGTGTGTGTGTGTGTGTGTAGAACACAAGGCATGCTAGCTATCCCTACAAGCAAGCCTGCATGTAAATTAACAGGAAAAGCTCTCTGAGGACACATTCCAGCTATGGACAGAGGTGACCAGGGAAGGAGTAGTATAAGAATAAAGCCTAGTTTTATCTGTAAGGATTTGGGTGTTTTATAACATTAACAAACAATTCCAGGTCACAGTTTGTCACTGCCAGAGGTCAAAGTGACAGGAGCTTGAAGCAAGTGGTCACATCACATCCACAGTCAAGGGCAGAGCACAGTGGATTATAAATGCATATCTTTTCCCAGCTCACTTGCTTTCTCCACCCTTACACATTTCAGGATTCCCTGCTTAGGGAATGGTGCCACCCCCAGTGGGTAGGTCTTTCCCACCTCAACTGATGTAATTGAGATAACCCCCCACAGATGTGCCCACAGGTCAGCTTGATCTTGCTGGGACTCCCTTCCGAGATTCTAGATTGTGTTAAACTGACAAATAAAACTTGCCTTCCCGTGCAATTATTCTTTGCCTGACTACCTAAAGAACAACGGAAAGTGGCATAAATGATTTTGAAACTTAGTGCTAAAGGGACCAAATAGGTCAAAACAGTAAGATAAATGACTATTATCCAGGATGGTGAATTTTTAATTTTATGGGTGGTTAGGTTAAAAAAAATTATCAAAGAAAGAAAGAAGAAAAAGAAATGGAGAAAAAGAAAATTATATTTGGTTTAATTAGGTTATCAGAGATAATTGCCATTTCAACTAACAGTTTGCATTCCTGTTGTTGAACTATCAGAAGAACAAGAAAATTAACACAAGTATTTTGGTTGTTTTATGCCTTTTGTAACAGATGCTGCTATAGTGAGTGATGTGGAGACTAAATACCCTCCCATGTGCTACTGACCTCTTTTCTGATGTTCCTTTGAAGTCTTTGGTTATTTCTGGATTGTTGTCTTTTTCTCATTGATTTGTAGGAGTTCTTTATATATGCTAGTGTGAAACATTGACTAATATTTTCATATAAATGCTGTACCTTGCCTTTTCATTCTAGTGGTATTTTTATAAAAATACAAGGATTTCAGGGCTGGAGAGGTGGCTCAGCAGTTAAGAGCACTGGCTGGTCTTCCAGAGGACCCATGTTTGATCCTCAGCACCCACATGGTGACAGCTCACAACTATCTGTTGATTCTAGTCCCAGGGAATCTGATAGCCTCTTCTGGCCTCCAAGGTCACTAGGCATGCAGGTGATGCACAGACATACATATAGACAAAATATCCACATATATAAAATAAATAAATAAAAACAGAAGAAACAAGAATTTCAAGTCAAGAATTTCAATCCTGACACTTGAGAAGTGAAGGCAGGGGGATCAGGAGTTCAAAGCTAGCCAGGGCTACATGAGATCCTGTCTCAAAAAAAAAA
>CABHPQ010123549.1:0-12243 GCA_902168405.1 Peromyscus aztecus
GTGGCGGCGGCGGCGGCGGCGGCGGCGGCGGCGGCGGCGGCGGCGCACGCCTTTAATCCCAGCACTTGGGAGGCAGGGGCAGAGGCAGGCAGATCTCTGAGAGTTCCAGGTCTACAAAGCGAGTTCCAGGACAGTCACAGCTGTTACACAGAGAAACTCTGTCTCTAAAACCATATGTATGTTTATGCACGTTTTAGCTGTGCGTCTGTAAATGACTGGTCCTAGCATGAACAAAAGAGAGCATCAGATTCCCTAGAAGTGAAGTCACAGGTAGTTCTGAGCTGCCGTGTGGGTGCTGGGAAGTGAAGTTGGGTCCTCTGGAAGAATGGCCAGTGCTCTTAACTGCTGAGCCATCACTCCAGCCCAAGCTGATGATTAGCAAATTAGAACAGAAAGAAAGGTGGACTAAACGTTTGAAAAATGTCCTTAAGTGTAACTACAACTCAGTGTTACCAAGCACCGGTTAAATTCTATCTTCTTTTACTCCAGGAAACTAAAAAGCCAAGTAAATCTCTAATACAAACCACTCATTTTTTAATGTCGCACCAATTATCTTAAATTATTTGATTAAGAAAACATGCCCAATTAGTAACTGAAACTTCTGCACATAAGCAGTAACTCCATCCAAAGCAACAGAGACAGCAGCTTCTACCAGTATCGGATATATGCACATACAGGCCCCCACACAGAACCTGGCTGGAGAGCTCGGAAGAAGGCTCAGTCAGAGTGCTTGCCAGGCAAGCATACAGATCCAAGTTCAATCCCTAGCAGCCAAACAAAAGCCAAGCATGGTTGTGTGTTTATAATCCCTGCACTGAGGAGGCAGAGATGGGCAGTTCACTCAAGTTTACTGGCTGATCAGTGAACCCCTAGTCCTAGCAAAACACCTTGTCTCAGAAACAAGATGGATGACTCCAGAAGAACACCACCCAAAGTTGATCTGGCTTCCATGTGCAACCACACAAAGAATCTGGAGCAATGACCCTAAAATCCTGAAGAGAGGCAGAGCCTATCTTTAGTATGTAAAGGCCCTGAGCTCATTCCCAGCACTGAAAAATAAAATCCACACTACATTTAACTGTAATATGAATCTTAAATGTTCTTATTAATAAAAAAAACTCAGTGCCAGCTATTGGTGTAAATTCTGAAAGATCAGAGAAGCAGAACAAGCCACAGCTAACCTCACCTCCACAATTCCTCATTGGATCCTGTTTCCGAGAACCTTCAGACTGAAAGCTTCTGAGTCCTGACCCGAATGGATCTCAGTTAAACTGCTGCAAAAAGCCTAAAAGCTTAAAAAGCCAAAGTTCCTGGTCTTCACGCCTTATATACCTTTCTGCTTCCTGCCATCATTTTCTGGGATTAAAGGAGTGTATCCTTTCCAAGCAAAGACACAGATCTCAAGTGCTGTGATTAAAGGTGTGTGCCACCAAATCTGGCTCTGTTCCTAATGTGGCCTTGAACTCAGAGATCCACACAGATCTCTGCCTTCCAAGTGATAGGATTAAAGGCGTGTGTGCCACCATTTTCTAGCCTCTATGTCTATCTTGTGGTTGTTCTGTTCTCTGACCCCAGATAAGTTTATTAGGGCCCACGATATATTAGGGAACACAATATCACCACATATAACTGTAAAATTAACTAAACCACCATGGATTTTTTTTGGGGGGAAGGGGGAGTTTGAGACAAGATTTCTCTGTAGCCCTGGCTACATTCATTCACTCTGTAGATCAGGATGGCCTCGAACTCAGATCTGCCTGCCTCTGCCTCCTCCTCCCACCATACCTGGCTTTCAACTGTGGTCTTAAGAGAAAATACTTGAAATTATTTCAATACTCAATGTCTTCATAAGGAAAACTAAAATGTTAATACTAAGTACAACAGGCATCCTTCCCTCATGTATACACTCAACGTCTGTCATCTGTATATTCTTGGCATGCTAGAGAACCTAAAGCACCTGAGACATGAAGACATAATGTAGTACTAAAATAAAACTGTCTCAGAAGTAATTCCTACTTATTTCCATCCATATTTGGGAAATGCCAATTCATTATTTAAACTTTAAACAACAATAGCATGTTCCAGGCTGTGGACTCATAATCCAAGGACCAAAAAACAAAGCAAACAGCCAGGCAATGGTTACACTCTGTGGTGGGTCTGAATGAGAATGGCCCCCATAGGGAGTGGCACTATTAAGAAGTGTGGCCTTGGGGCTGGAGAGATGGCTTAGTGGTTAAGAGCACTGACTGCTCTTCCAAAGGACCTGGGTTCAATTCCCAGCACCCATATGGCAGCTCACAACTGTCTGCAACTCCAGTTCCAGGGGACCAGGGGACCCTCACACAGACGTACACACAGACAAAACACCAATACACATAAAATAAAAAATAAATAAATTATAAAAAAAAAAAAAAAGAAGTGAGGCCTTGTAGGAGTAGGTGTGGCCTTGTTGAAGGACAAGTCACAATGGGGGTAGAGGTGGGCTTTGAGGTCTCCACAGGCTCAAACTATGCCCAGTGTGGCACAGTCTCCTTCTGCTGCTCGTGGATCAAGATGTACAACTCCCAGTTCCTTCTCTGGCACCATGTGCTGCCATGATGATCATAGACTAAAACTCTGAAACTGTAAGCCCAATTAAATGTTTTCCTTGATAAGAGTTTCCATGGTCATGGTGTCTCTTCACAGCAACAGAAACCCTAATAAGAACACTCCATGATTCTAAAAGGTTAAGATAAAAGGATCAAGCCTGGAGTACATAACTACTTAAAAGCCAAGTTCTTATCTCAAAATAAACAAATACAATAATTAACTAATTAAAAAAAAACAGGCTACGATGTGGCTCAACTAGTAGATGCTCACCTAGCATGCACGAGCTGGGGTTCAATCCCAACCAGCTTGTACTATCTGGGATGTTGGAGCACACCTGCAATCCCAGTACTGGGGAGTGGAGGCATGAAGCTTTATCACTGGACGACAGTCCTGATGACAAGAGAACCTGTCATAATAACTAAACAAAGGCCAGGCAGAGTGACACACACTTTAATCCCAGCACTCCAGGGGCAGAGGCAGGTAAACCTCTGGGAGTTCGAGGCCAGCCTGATCTACATCGTGAGTTCCAGGACAGCCAGGGCTCCACAGTGAGAGCCTGTGGGGGGTGGAGGGTGGGAGAACAACTGAGCAAACAACAAACAAACATCAGGGGCTCAGCTGGAGGCTTGCCTAGCATGGAAGGCCATGGAGCGGCTCTCCAGCCCCACCGCCAACTCAACAACACAAGAAGGGCCTGCTGGCTGTAGCAATGGTGACAGGCTCCGCGAGCGTCCATTGTCCTAGGCTGGATCCACAGCACTCCCCAAACAAGCACATTGTAAACACAACACAACAGCCGATGGTCAATGTTTCTCTTACAGCCAACTCTTCCCAGAGTGCCGTGTGTGTACACTCAACCCACTTGGTTTCCCCCTTCATCTTCTGACCAAGGTCAGTCATAAAATTTAAAAACATTCAAAAGTATAAATATAAATTATTTGTTATTCCAAAGTATAAGCAAAATTGACTCTTAAAGGCAGCAACTAAAAGCATCTGTCTCCTTCGTGGCTGACTGAAGGCTCTTTGAAGATTACAAATCAAAGTCCCCATCGCTGCTGGCCTCTGCAACAGGAAAGGTGATGAGTAAGGGAGAACTGTGTTGAGAAAGGCTGTAACTTTCTGTGCCTCTAAGTTTCAGAAACAGCTGTTAGCACCAACTGAAGCATCAAAAATCAAATTACAGTTCATGACAATCTACCATTCAAGAATTGTTGACCTGCAAAGGTCCTTTCCCAGTGCTACCAAGAGCCTACCAAGAGGAAGGGCCAATTTCACATGTCCCTCTTCAACCGACACTTGCAACAATCTAATACCTTCTTCTGACCTCCAAGACACCAGGTATGCACATGACACACATAAATACATTCAGGCAAAACACGCACATACATAAGGTAAACCTAAAAACTCTAAAAAAAATGCATACTACAATTACTCTTATGCTTCTAAAAGTACCAAGTTATTTTCTCCATAAGTTTTAGATATTTTAAAACAAAAACACATTAAAACTCCCATTTTAATCGAATTAAAAGCCCAGCACTCAGGAGGCAGAGGCAAGCACATCTCTGAGTTTAAGATCAGCCAGGTCTACAGAGCAATTTCCAGGACAGCCAGGACTATACAGAGAAAAGGAGGATCAAGAGTTCAAGGTCAGCCTGAGGCACATAGCAAGATCTGTGTGATTGCTGGAGTGAGTCTATTACCCCAGGAGGGCTAGGGTGAATTGGAAACCACAGCCTACCTCTTCGTGCGTAACTGGAGTCTGTATCTTTAAACTGTACTACAACGAAGTCTGAGCATTTGAACAAAATACTCTCCATTATTTCTTCACGTTTTGGCCCCGAACTGGATTCTGTACTTTTCTCATGTGCAGCATCAAGTACCAAATCACACTAAAGTAAAAAAAAAAATAAAAAAATAAAAAAAAATTAATAAAGCATTAAAAACATTATTAAATAATATTTACAGGAATATTTAGCTCAAAGCAAAAGCAAGCATCATGAGAAAACTTGACAATCATGTCCTGTTTAGAAATGTAACTGTCATGCACCCAAATTGCAGAAATCCTCAGAAGTAAAATCTATCCCTGTTAGTGTACCTGAAGTACACTAGTGTTAACAGAGGAAGTAACTTGGCACATACCTCTTCTAGCTGACAATGCTGAAAATGGTTGCATATCATCACCACACACAGTGTTTTCAGTTATACAAACCAGTCAATAAATAATAAGAATTTGTTACTAGAGGGAAAAATTGAAGTGGTTTTTAAAAATGGACAGAATGTGTGGTGAGCAGGCAACGATCATCTCATGAGCTCAACTGCCAAATCCAGTCAGTTCTCAGGAAGTGACATGACCATAAAAAGTGACCCCAGAGTTAAAATTACCTTAGGACTGTATGTTTTAAAAACTCCTTCATAGACACCACCATTCTTCACTTGTACTTCACATTTCGATCCCTAGAAGACACAAGTGTTTGAAATAAATAGTGTGCTACCTCACCATCAGAGACAAGTCTTTTCATTTCACTATATATATGAAGCTTCAGCACATTGCCATTACCCCGAATTCTCTACACTGCACAGAACTGGCAGCTCCACCGTGAGCATGAACTGAACAGTAAAGCCGCACATTTCTGTCCACACTACCATCAGATTGTAACAAAGTGTTACACAAAAGACAATCAGCTGTAAACACTACCATACATACATCAGGGTCAGCAAGAACACTTTCACTGGGAGTTAGAATCAACTGAATATTGTTCTAATGTATTTTTAAAATCATCTTCATTAAGTATGACCTAATAATATTAGGCTGAGAATTGTTCTCCACACTTTAACTCCATGAAATGGAGTTCTACCCCAAAGGAATTTATCCCCAATAATCAGGTAACTTACAACAACTGATGTAAGTATATGAACCATCCTCACGTTTGCATAGATTCCATCAAAAGAAATCTGGAAAATTTTCAAGAAAAAAAAACATGATTATCTCAGCTGGTATTTGCACTTGTCTGCATATTAAAGCTAATACTTCTCTAGCTGTAAGATTATAATGCATGAAGGAAGAGCTATAAACAATAAAATCAAACAACTATTCCAACTAATAATTAATATGACATAAAACAAACAAAACCAGCAGACTTATACACCTCCAAGTATGAGAAAACAAAAACCTCTGGAGAAGACAAACCAACTTTGTAGGGACTGCCTGCACAGCTCCCAGGTAGGGAATATGCCATGTCTTGAGTCCAGGAATGGCTGCAGGATTATAAACTTTAAAGCCTCTAGGCACAGCCAGGCATGCTTGCACACACTTTTAATCTCAGCATTCACGGACCACGTGGCAATAAACAGATGAATAAGAATGGGTTATTTTATACATAAGAACTACTTAATAATAAGCCTATGCTATCGGTCAAGCGTTTATAATTACTATAAGTCTTTGTGTGGTAATTTGGGAAGCACCTGGTGGGTATTTGGGACCGCACGATCTATGTCCTAAAAGGGTGCAGTACATCTTAATGAATGAGGAGTGGTGAGCAGGGCATACCGTGCACCGCCAGCTTCTCTCAGCATGTTTGAATCAAGGCAACAGAACTATTCCAGCCAGGCCAGACTACACAAGGGTGTGTTCTCCTGACTCTCAGGAAGACAACATGACCAATAAAGACCGTATTTCAAAACTCAGTGGTGCTGGGTATGGCGGTGCACACCTTTAATCCCAGCACTCGGGAGGCAGAGGCAGTAGGATCTCTGTGAGTTCGAGGTCAGCCTTGTCTACATAATTAGTTCCAGGACAGGCAGGGCTACACGGAGAAACCCTGTCTCAAAACAAGCAAGCAAACAAAAGGAGCAAAAGGAAACAAATAAAACCCCTCAGAGGCAGCCAGATCTCTATGAGTCTGAGGCTAGCCTGGTCTACATAAGTTCCAGACCAGTCAAAGATACACAGCAGATCCTGTCTCAAAAATCTCCAATTAGTGGCAGCTTCTCATATGGAACTTTATGCTTTTGGTGTTCATTTTAACTTAACTGATAAAAGTTGGAAAATGTCAGACTAGAAGGTGTTTCCAAGTGAGAAAAATGAAAGGAGTTTAAACAGAGAGCACATTAATTCAAACAAAAAGCCCAAAGGACTTTACAAACTCTGGTCCTAGAACATCGAAACACTTGAGCTGGTATCAGTATTACACACGACACAAATACTATTAACAGAAAATTGTACATTTCATAGAGTCCTTACTGAAAAGCAATATAGAATCAATAACTTTGTATTAAAGTGACTCATCTATATATTATCTGTAGCACAATTCAAGAGATTTTATTCCTAGCTTTATTACTGAGTCTATGGTTAGAAATCACACTTTATATATTTTTTACGAATAACATGAAATGTACTCACCGTAGGCTGAGGCAGCCCTTTGCTACTGTTCCGACCTCTGTAAAAATTAAATATTGTTTTTATTAAATTCAAAAGACTACATACACTTTAAAACATTGTTTAAATTTAAAATATAATCTTATCATTCTACTCAAATACGGGTCAGGCTGTCTGTGGAAGGGGCCATCTATAACCCTGAGTGACAGGAAATCTAAGTGGCGTGTGCTGTGCTACCAGGCCAGGGAGAGATCACCACAGACAGGGAAGGAGACAAGACTAGTGTTTTATCAGAACCAAACAGGTAAGTCAGGTGTAGCATCGCTCGACTCTAATACAGCAATAAGGAGGCAGAGGCAGGCAGATTCAAAGACAGCCTGGTCTACACAGTGAGTTCCAGGACAGCCAGGGCTACTAGGTGAGACAGTCTCCAAAACAAACAAACAAAAACTAAAATGGATGAAAGAAAAGTAAAGACAGCCTAGCTGGGTGGGGTGGTGCAAGCCTGTACCCCACACTTCAGAGACTGAGGCAGTGAGATGCTGTGGGTTTGAGGTCAGCCAGGGCTACAAAAAAAGACCTTGTCTCTCCACCCCAAACAAGTACACCGAAAGAAAGAAATGACATTAAACACAAAGCAATAGCATCAAGGTATGGTGGCACACACTTGTATCACATATTTGACTGATACCCCAATCATCTCTCATTGTTCCCCCGTCTCTAAAAAGTAAGTAATATATCTATAACTGTAGAAAAACTATTAAAAAAAAAAAAAGTTAAAACAGGGTTTTTCAGAAGGCTCAGTAAGTAAAGGCACTTGCTACCAAGCCTGATGACCCAAGTTCAATCCCCAAGACTCACACCTGAAAGGAGAGAACCAAATCCTGTAAACTGTCCTCTGACCACTCCCTGTGTGCTATGACATACACACACTAAGTAAATAAATGTCTAAACATTAAATAAACAATTCTAGACACGGTAAGTTCTAAATACATGTCTCTGACAGAATTGGCATTGTGATATAGCAGACCTGGTGGTCAACAGCTCTAATTCCAGCTGGGAGGCAGTAGCATCCTGATTTTGAGGCTAGCCTGGGCTACACAGTCAAAATCAGGAATTCTCCAACAAAGTTTTCTTCGCCAAACTCTCTGCCTTGGAAAAGATATGGTACACAAAACTCAGTTACCAGGTTGGGAATATAGCTCAGTGGTAGAGAATGCTTGCTTAATGTGTTTGAGCCCTAAACTCAGTTTCCAGCACTGTAGAAACAAACAAAACCCACATTAAACAACACAAGACCTGGCTATCAAATGGTCCCTTGTATGTGGACTATTTGCAAGTGAACTGAATCATAATAAACAATACCATTGTTCCTTTGTACTCTAGGGGACTGATCCAAGACCCCATCAGAAGCAAAATTCAAGACTGTTCAAATCCCTTATATATGGTACTTGCATGACTCACATACCCTGTTTTATTATTTAAAACATCCAGTCAAATGTAAATGTCATATATACATGACTGTATTATTTAGAGAATGACGGGAAAAAACAAACAAACAACAACAACAGGCCATACACTTAGTGCTGGTACAGTCCACCAACCATCCTCGGTCAGTTCAACCTGCAGGTCTGGAACAGAACCCATGCAGAGGCTGGCTGTACAGCATAAAGATTGGATCCTCACAGTAACAAGAAATACTGTATTTCTGCTCCACACTTTGTGGAACAACACAACTGGAATCCTATTTTAAAGTTGTTGGGCGGTGAATGCCTGCCTGTATGTCTGTACACCTTGTACATGCCTGGGGCCCATGGGGGCTGGAGGAGGGCATTGGATCTCCCAGGACTAGAGTTACAAAAAATTATAAGCAGTCATGTGGGTGCTGGGAAGCAAACCCAGGTCCTCTGCAAGAGCTCTTAACCAAGCCCCTGCAATCCCATTTTAATACAGTAACCACAAACTCCAATTAAGTCAAAATTTGAAATATTCAATAGCAAAATTTAGGTGCTGAAAGCCTAGAACAGTATTGCCAATTCCTCAGCAGCCCACTAGCAGGAATTCTGCAGCAGTCCTCATCTATCTCTTCTCCAAATGTTGTCTTCCTCACCTTCACTTAATTACAAGAGCATGGCTTAGACCAGATGACCTCTCATTTCTTTCAGGGATTCTGTAACCCTCTGCTTCACACATTATGCAATGTTCTTGACACTTGGCAGAATGGCTCTGTGGGTAAAGGCACTGCCACCAAGCCTGACAAGCCAAGTTCCGTCCCCTGGACTGTCACATTGGAAGGAGAGAACTCCTACAGGTTGTCCTCTGACCTGCACATTCCAGTCAGGAGCCATTTGAAAAGAAAAGAAGTCCTGAAAACCTAAGAACCCAATGAGTGACTTGTCACAGATCTTACTAGGAACCAAGTTCAATGTTAAGCACTAGATTCTAATTAACCCCCGTTTTATAGTTGATGGAAATGAACCTTGACCCAAACCACCCAACCCAGTTCATGTGCAGTAAAGTCCTTCTGAAACCAAGTGCACCTGATCTACACCCAGGCTTTTGTTTCTGGGTTAAGCTTTCTCTCAGAAGTCACATCCCAAAAAGAACTTCCTGGCACCCTTCTAACTTTACAATTAAGGCTTATGGCAGGCTCAGTTAGTCGAGTATACCCAATCCTGGGCTCCATTCTCAGTACCACACAAAAGTCAGGTACAGTGAGACACACATGTAAGCTTAGCACCCAGGAGGTAGAAGCAGGATCAGGAATTCAAGGTCTAGACCACAGAGATGGCTCAGTTTTTAGGGTGTACTTACTACTCTTCCAGAGAACCAGTTAGGTTTCCAGCATCGATGTGTGGTGGCTCACAGTTGCCTGTAACTCTAGTATTAGAGGATCTAACTCCTTCTTTTGGCCTTTAAAAGCACTGCACTGCACACACATATACACATAGATACAAACACACACACATACTTAAACACAAATCTTTTTTTCTTTTCTTTCTTTTTTTTTTTTTCCCCGAGACAGGGTTTATCTGTTTAGCTTTGGAGCCTGTTCTGGAACTCACTCTGTAGCCCAGGCAGGTCTCGAACTCACAGAGATCCGCCTGCCTCTGCCTCCCTAGTGCTGGGATTAAAGGTGTGTGTCACCACCGCCCGGCTTAAACATAAATCTTAAAGCAGAAGCAGGTCAAGATCAGTCTCAGCTACACAAGGGCTTGAGCCCAGCCTAGACTATATGAGAACCTGTCTTTAAAAGAGCCACCTCTTCCTCAAGGGTCTAGTCTGGTTAATGAATAAAAAAAGAAAAGATCTTATTAAGTAAGAAAACCCACACCCATAAAGACAAATGTCACATGTCTTCTCTTATCTGAGGTGCCTGTTTCCAGATCTTCAGATGTTAAGTATCCTGGAGTAACTGCAGAAACCAGGAGAGTAAAAAGGGACCATTGAGGCTAAGTGTGGTTGTGTATACCTTTACTCCCTGCACCTAGAAGGCAGAGGCAGGAGGATCTCTGAGTTCAATCAAGGCCAGCCTGGTCTGCATAGTGAGTTTGAGGACAGTCCAGGACTACACAGAGACCCTGTCTCAAAAACAAAACAAAACAAAAAGTAAAGGACCACTGATGGGGTAGAGGTTGGGGATAGAAGGATACAAGTGATCTGCTCAGGGAAACAGAAAAGGGGGAGGGTGCCTCTTTTGGGAGGTAAATACAGGAGGAAAGAGGGTAAAATAACACTAAGGATGTTGAAAAAGTCTTAAGGAATCATACTACTGACCAAAAAACAAAAACAAATAAACAAACAAAAAACCCACAAACAGGTTACATGTAATTCTGTGTATAAACATGCATACATAGTTTAAATGAACTTCTCTCATCTGGGCTGACAATGCTTTCTCCAAGAGCCAAAGGCAATCTAACAAAACACCCAACACCAGACATGAGAAGCCTTCTGAATTGTTAGTCAGGGCTGTCCAAGACTCCTAAAACCTACAGCCTATTGCTGTTGCCCTTGGGTGACCCCAGCAGTGCAAGGTAAGTAAGTCCCTATTGCTAAGACACCATGCACTTCAAAAACAGGACCCAGAGGCCTCTGAACTCCAACTGACCTGAATGCCTGCTCCCTGAGGACTAACCTTCGTGGTACCAGAAGGCACAAGGAGGCAAACAACCAATAGTCATGCCCAGCTATGATGTCTAAGAACCACACAGACACCCTAAGGGTGTCATAGTGGCAGGCATACCTTGGCAGTAACCAAAAACTCTCTAATTGGACTTAAGACCCACTCAGTAAGGAAAAAAAACAAAAACAAAAAAAAAAAAAAAACATGCTTGGTACTGAAAACCTAGCCAGCTGCTCAATGCTAGTGAAGTAGTGGCTCTTAAAGAATCTCCAGCTCTTTACTAAAACAGGGGAACCCTAACGAGTCTAGGTTTTTGTCCTTACATCCACAGATAAGTGTAGTCCTCACCTCTCAGCTACAACACTTCTCTCTGCAACAGACAGAGACCATTACAGAAACACACAACCAATCAAAATGCAGCGTTACGGAGCCCAGTCCCAATGGATACATCTATAAAACATTCCTGCAAGCCGGGCGGTGGTGGCGCACGCCTTTAATCCCAGCACTCGGGAGGCAGAGGCCGGCGGATCTCTGTGAGTTCGAGGCCAGCCTGGGCTACCAAGTGAGTTCCAGGAAAGGCGCAAAGCTACACAGAGAGACCCTGTCTCGAAAAACCAAAAAAAAAAAAAAAAAAAAAAAAAAAAAAAAAACATTCCTGCACCTAAGGCTCGGGAAACATTGTGGTAGAGAAGGTAGAAACATTCTAAGAGCCAGAAGATGGGGAGTTTGCTGTGAGAGTGTGTCTCCTAGGAATGTCACAAGCTACACCCAAAGTTTCACCAACTTGACTGCCTAACCCTGAGCTGAACAAAGACAACACTACAGACAGGCCAAAGTGGACAGGAGACAGACCATGAGGCCTCAACTCACACAAAGAACTACGGTAACCTGGAATGCTGCCAGTGGGAGAAAAACTTTTTCCAGGAAAGTGTACACTAACTGGTCATCAATACCAAATGGTCCACCCCAACAACATACACAGGAGAAACAAAGACTGATCAGGTTATATTTAAGAATATACTCATGCTGGATGGTGGTGGCGCACGCCTTTAATCCCAGAGCTGGGAGGCAGAGCCAGGTGGATCTCTGTGAGTTCCAGGCCAGCCTGGCTACAGAGCAAGATCCAGGACAGGCACCAAAACTACACAGAGAAACC
>CABHPQ010123559.1:0-13404 GCA_902168405.1 Peromyscus aztecus
CCTCCTCCCTAAGCCCACCATGTTCTGGGATTACAGGTATAAGCCACCATAGTCAGCTATGGGGGACAGAGGGCAGGTGGTTTAGGCTGAGCTGGGTTTAGGAGATGTGGGAATGTCACCATAGCTTTCTCTTTCTTCTGTAGCTTTCTCCTGACTTTGCCAAGGCCTTCATCCCCTTCCTCCCTCCTCATACTATTCGAGGGCACAGTCTATTTACTTTTCTTCATATACAAGAACTACAGTGAGTGCTAACTAAAAGAGAGTCGAACTGCTTTTCATGGCCTCTCTGTTTTACAAAGAATACACTAACCATAATTCCCAGTTTGTTACTATATCCAATTGGAAAGTGGGCTTTCATCAAAACATTAAACTTTCAATAAGGGAGGTGTCAGATCTGACACTAAAGCCAGATGTTGCATGACTTCCTTGGTACTAACAGTACCTTTTCTGTGTTAGAGGAGGACTTTGTGGTCAGGAAGGGAGGGAGTAGAGATCTCACTTATCATCATATGCCCTAACTCGAATCAAAAAAAAAAAAATCACCGAAGGTCAGAAGCCTGATTTTGAAGCACAGCCAGGGCCATGTGCCAGCCTCTGGCTACTTCCCCATGGCACCTTCACTGAAACTGAACTTTACCCAACTTTCATGGGCCAAGTGTGTGTGGTTAAACCTTTAATCCCCTCACAAAGTAATTTGATTTCTTGGGTGCCTACCCTGACATCTTATCCAGTTAGTCAGGATTACTCTTCCATTTTTTTCTTTTTTTATTATTAAGAAATCTTCTATCCATACCCTTCCATTTTAATGACAACTCTTTTCTGTGAGCCATAAGGGAGCCATAGGTGGCGGCCTTTCCTCTTACAGTTGTTGAAAGATGGGGAGGCCAGGGAACTGATATCAAGTTCTCCCTCTAGCAGAGCAGTGAATCTCAGTCAGGAGAGATTTGCTCCCCACATCCCCCCAAGCCCTGTAGACACTGTCTGGAGATGTAGTGTTGTTAGAACTAGATGATGGTTGACACCGTTGGCATTAAGCGTGTAGAAGCCTGCTGCAGTTCCTACCTACACAAGACTATCTCAAGCATCGTTAGTTTCAGTTAAGAAAACTTGTGTTAGAGAAATTACCTCAAGTACAGACACTGGTGACAACTGATGACTAGTGCAGGGACAGATCTTTCACTCAGGCAACTGAATCCTCAGTTTGTAAGGTGACTGAAGCAACGTGAGCACATTCACCCTCGAGTGTGTAAGGCTCAGGCTCATATCGAGGCCTTTTACCTTGGCTTCTTTGCATGCCACGAGTCTTTCCTTCCTCCAACTTCAACTCCATTCTTTTAATCCTTCATGTCCAAATCCAAAATTTTGCCCCTCTGAATTTTTATAGGTCTTAATCAATCTCTCTTTCCCTCAGCCTAGCTTCGTATGAGATAGTCTTTTTTTCATTTATTTTTCACAATAAACAATTTATTTATTAATTTTAATTATAGCATAAATAATTTCTCCCTCTCTCTCCTCCATCCTAACCCTTCCATTCACTGCTCCTTGTTTTTCCCTCCCAAATCCAATGGGGCTGGAGACAGTCTTTGTGTGTAGCACATTATGACCTGAACTCACGATCGCCTACCTCAGCCTTCTTTGTTTTCAGTCACGTTCTGTCCCAACTGTCCTTCCTCTTTGCACTTCCAAGTCTTTTCTGACAAGAATTACTTTCAGTTTAAACTAATTTTTATTTTAATATACAACATGGTGGACTGCATTGGGGTATTTTCATGCATATCTGTTCTTATTAACCTACTCTCCCTGCTGTAATGTATTTATGCAGTTTTGGTATTTGGCTAATACTCGCTTCAGAGACTGTTTTGTTATGTTTCTCCCTATTCCTGTCTAGTTGTATTAATTTGGATAATCTCTCTTCTTCTTTCTTTAGTTTGACGAGGGGTTTGTCGATCTTCCTTAGTTTCTCCATCAACTCTGATTAGTCTACACTTTCTTTTCTTTTCTATTTCATTACATCTGCCTCAGCTTCTATTATTTCTTGCTTTCTACTGGGTTTGGTTTCTTATTTTCCTGATCTTTAAGTCATATAATAGATTATTTATTTGAGAGCCTGCTGAGATTTTACTGTGAGCATTTATAGCTATAAACTTTTCTCCCTGGACTATGTTGGACATATCCCAGAGGCTCTGATGGGCAGGGCTGTGATCTACATTTGTTTCTAGGACTTTTAAATTTTTTTTATTTAAGAATTTTTTTATTCATTTTATGTGACTTTTTAAATTTCTGTCATGATTTCTTCAATGATTTGTTGTTGTTCATCCAAAAGTGTTCAGAGCCGGTACAGTAGCTCAGGAGATTGACCTCTTGGCCTCGATTTGATCCTCAGAATCCACATAAAAGTGAAAGAAGAGAATTGATTCCACAGAGTTGTTCTCTGACCTCTACATATGTGTGCTGTGGCATGCATGTACCATGGCACAATTGTGCCCACCTCCCCAAACATTAATAAATAAATTAACTTGAAGAACTATCGGCAGTTGATGGATTCTGGAGAAAGGAAAGTTACTTTTTTTTTTTTTTAGGGGTGTGGGCCTTAGTAGATTGCCTAGGCCCAGTGGGTGGCTCCATGCTCATGTGCATATGTTCAGCACTGATTGGACTCAGAAGGAAGGAAAAGAAGAAGGAAGAGAGGAAGGGAGGAGGGAGGAAGAAGAAAGGAAGTGAAGGAAATTGGGAGGGAAGTAAGATCAGCATACACCACCAGCCAACAGTGCAGCCAGGACCTTAACAAAGGCAGTTTGACTCTGAGTCCTCACACATGTCTCATTGGTCAGCACACCTTGCAGAAAAAGGGTTTAAGAACTCTCAGAAAGGTGGCCAAGCAGACTTTACACATCTGTCAGCTGAAGTCCCGTCTCTCAGACCCTCCCTTTCCAGTTCTTTCCAAGTAACCTATGAAGGCTTTCTACTTCCTGGGTTTTCTGAAACTTTCCCTACATTTCTCTGCTCAAGTCTCTACCGAAGCTTGCTGAGGTGACTAATGTCTGACACCCAACACTTTAGAGAATGAAACAGTAGGGTTGTCCTGAGTTCAAAGTCACCCTATGTCACATAGTGAGGCACTGTCAGAGCAAGCAAGCAAATAGACAAACAAGCCTGTCATAGTCCTTGGAGTCAGAAAATGTCTATTCTTTCAAAGAAAGCTCCTGCTCACTCCTGTGTCTTCCCAGAAACTTTTATTCACACCTGACTTTTCCCTGTCCAATCAGGCTCATATGGTACTGCATGTGTCTCTATTCAGACATCTCTGAAGCTTAAAAAGACTCAAGTCTCCGGCTGGAGAAATGGCTCAGAGGTTAAAAGCACTGACTGTTCTTCCAGAGGTCCTGCGTTCAATTCCCAGCAACCACATGGTGACTCACAACCCTCCGTAATGAGATCTGGTGCCCTCTTCTGGCCTGCAGGCCTACATACAGGCAGAACATTGTCTGCATAATAAATAAATAAATCTTTAAAAAAAAAAGACTCAAGTCTCATCATTGAGTTAGCTGAAATATAAAGCACTGTGTGTGGTATTGGGGTGGGAGACATTTCTTATATCATGAGCCTAACACTGAGACTGGATGCACTCTTTCTCCAACCCCATGTCAGAAGGGAAAGGCTAACCCTTTCTGAGAGGATTCTCATATTCTTTCAAATTCATCCCAAGCCCTGGTGCCTATACAAATTCACACAAATGTGAGACTCAACCATCTGTAAGATAATACAACAGGAATAACCTTGAAGACATGTATATGGTTGTCAGGCTGGATCTCTGAGTTAAAGAGGGACATAATAGACATGGAGATTCTTCCTGTGTGGTGTAGATGGGCTGGCTTGGGTTAAATAACTTACAGATTGGAGACCTGTGCCTTTAGATACCAAAGGATGGCCAGTGTTGGATATGATAGAGATGGTCTAAACAATGAACACCATAGCTAAGAAACACACATGCCAGTATTGATATGAACAGAAAGATGATCCGTGTAGGGAAGGTCTCTATGACTTCAACAACAGACATCTTAATGTCATTCAAGAGTATCAATGTCCAGATGTATCTCCTGAAATATCTGGCCTGAGTAAGCACCCATAGCCTGGTTTGTGAACTCTGTATCTCTCTAATGAAGAAGAAGTTCATCCACAAAGGCATGTATGAGGAAGATCTATGATGCCTGGTAGGTTAAGTGTGGACCAGGCTTACAGGACCACAGAACAAGATGCAGTAATAAAATGTGGTTTATCATGATCCCAAATACTGTGAAGCAGATACATATCTGGAACTTGTAATCAGAAAACCTGAAGATATCATTTAAGCATGATAATGCTTTCTTTTATATGTATGTATGTTTTTGACACTGAATGAATCATTGGGAAAAAATGTCTCACACTCAATATTACTTCCTTCTATTAAGCATGGCTAGGACTGCTATGTGCCAAAACTGTTTATGTCTCAAGTCTTACAGGGACCAATGGTTATATAAATATGATTGTTCCTCGTCAAATATTTTATTTATTTCTCAAAACACAAACTCATGCAATGGACAACCTAGAAACAATTTATAGAGTACAGTGCTTTAGGCTAGACTGTGATCCATAAATATTTGTCCCAAAGAGTGGGACATTGAAGGATACTAGAATTCTGAACTGTTGGGAAGTTGAACAGAGTCACCATTGGAAAGGGAGAACTATCAACAGCACTATTATGTTGAGCCATTTGGCTTCACAAATTTTCAGATGAGTCTTTTATGGGTTGAATCATTGATATTTGGCTTTTCACATAAAAATCTGCAATCAAGTGTCCTGAGAAAACAGGTTAAAGAAAAGATGGTCTCTACTTTGTAGACAGCTGTGTCTCATATGAAGAATTTTACATATGAGTGAGCAACATTTTAAGGGGTCTTATTTCAGCTGAAAACAAGACAGGTCCACTGGAAAGAACTTGGGAAACAGGAACAGCCCAGTAACAGATTGGGCAAAGAGACAATATTACATATCACTGTCACTTGACTTTGGATTGGATGACCCTGGCTAAGGACAATGAGATAAAAGTACACACCTAAGGATGCATGCCTACACTTAATGTGCTTAGATAAATCAATTTCATTTTTGGCTTCTGCTCCTGCTTAACGATGGGAACAAAATGTCACAAATGATTATGACATTAAATAGAACATTCATAGGTCATTAAGAATGGGTTTTCTCTCTCTGGCTCACATACACATTTTTTCCTTCTTTTTTTATACCGGAACCAATTTTGTTTTCCTTCTCACTGTGTCATTCAGGTGTCACTATCCACATACATCCTTTCTTGCTATTGGTTTCAAAATCCCTACCTCCTCCACCATTTTGGATATTAGCAAGTGACATTTTTCCTTTAAGTGTATTCTATCCTATCCCCTCTGTCTAGAAGCCACTCCCAAATTTGTTCTACAGTATCACTATCCACTTTTTCAAGACAACAGTACCTTCTCCAAAATGCTTTCCTGTGCTCTGTACAGGATAATGTCTTCAACCCATGGTGCGACTGTTCCTGTTGATAAAGTATTGTTCTTCCCACACATAACTCTCTGAAATCTTACATTTATTGGTAGGGTTATATAGACTCTCAATTTAAAAAGTGACCTACACAAGACCTGGACCAAAGCATTCTTCAAACTAAATGTGCATTCAACACAGGTTGCAGTGCATAGGAGATGTCCCTTAAATATGTCTTCCACAACAGACAGATGTATATTTTGATGCATGGATGAAAACTCCTACTTGATGTTTCTTTGGAATATTTCTTCTTGTGATAGCCTGCTTCTTTTTATGTAACCTGAATTTCTAGGTGATTGCAAAACAATGCATTTCATTATGACCTTTCACATACATGCATCATTTTTCTTTGGTCATTTGGTCCCATCAGTACCCTCCTTTCCCTTCCTCACTACAAATAGTTCCTCCTCTACTTTCATGTCATACAAATTACATACATACATACATACATAGTGTGTATATTATAGAAAACATGATATTTGTCTTTCTGAGTTCAACTATTTTGTTTAACTTGATAATATCCTGGCCCATTTATTTCCATGTAAGTGACATAATTCCATTCTCCTTTGAATAAAACTCCATTATGTATACATACCACATTTTATTTGTCTAGTTATCTTCTGATGGACATCTCAGCTGATTCTATAGCTTGGCTATCTTGACTAATGCTATAATAAATATGGATGTGCATGCCATTCCATTATATTTCCAAGTGATCTAGCTGGATTTCATAGTAATTGTTTTGTTTTTGTTTTTGTTTTGTTTTGTTAACTTGAGGGACTGTCATATTAATGTCCATAGTTTCAGCACTGGAAAACTCCCACAAATTAGTGGTTATTTAGGTAATGTGGAAAGGTTATTTACATGCTGTATCTGCTGTCCTGATAAAACTTCAGCAGTTTTATCTATACTCACTTTACCATAGATAAAAGGAAGCTCAGAGAGCCATGATAGCTGCTCTAGGGTAAGTCATGAGCAGATGTTGTCCCCAGGATCTGAAGTCACATCTGCATGAGTCATGCAGTCACTCACCATACACCCATTATTCCTCCCTCCCATAAAGCAACAAGGAGCCCTAATAGTTGACAGTGTCCTCTGATTCAGTAAAAGTGACACCCTAAACTTTTAACACAGAGGGAAAACTATGTTTAGCTGTCTGGAATGAACAATGAATGTTAATTTAATGAAATGACTTTGCATACTACTCTTCAGTAAGGATCAAAAGGCAATAAGCTTCCTCTGGAATTCAAAGAAGAAGAGGGTCAACAGGAAAACCTTGCAAAAGGGTGTGTGGTCGTGCACTTGCTCTAGCCACTGGAACCATCAGAAACAGGTGTAAACAAAATGAAACTGCTTAAAATTGGAAAATAATGGGATGGTCAAGTGGGAAAGCAATGAAAGAGATACCATGATAGAGAGAGATATCATGGGGATAGAGAGAAACCTGGTGCTAGGGAAGTTGCCAGGAATCCCCAAGGATGACCCCAGCTTGGACTACTAGAAATAGTGGAGAGGGTGCCTGAACTGAACTGGCTTACCCCAGTGATCAGACCGGTGAATACCCTAACTGTCATCACAGAGCTTTTCTCCAATGACTGGTGGAAGCAGATGCAGAGATCCACAGCCAAACACCAGGCAGAGCTCCAGGAGTCCAGTCAAAGAGAGAGAAGAGGGATTCTATGAACAAGTGCATCAGGATCATGATGGGGAAACCTGCAGAGACGACCAAACCAAACTAGTGGGAACTCATGCAAGTTGGATCAATGGCTGTGGAGCCTGCATGGGACTGGACTAGGCCTCTGCATGGCAAGGCAATTGTGTAGCTTGCTCTGCTTTGAGGCCCCCTTGCAGTAGAATCAGAATCCATTCCTGGTGCCTGAGTGGGCTTTTTGGAGCCCACTACCTATGCTGGGACACCTCGAGCAGCCTTGAGGCAGGGAGAAGGGCTTGGACTTGCCTCTACTGGATGTGCCTCTGCCTGGAGGCCTTGCCTTCTTGTGGGGGTAGTGGGGGGTGTTGGGAGGAGGAGGCAAGAGGGGGATCTTTGATTGGTGTGTAAAATGAATGAAAAGATTTTCTTAATAAAAAAAAAAGAAATCTTGGAATCAAGGGACAGCAAGATTTAATGGAAAAGGAGAATGACATTTTGAATACAAAGATATTTGAATACATCATATTTATAATAGTTAAAAATTAGAAGCATGCAAGTACATTTAAAATGTGTTCTCCATACTGTAGAATTGTCAGATAACTATTAAAACCACAGCCATGAGTATGTAGATAATAAGAATGTTTATAGAATAAAAATGGATGACAAAAATTAAAAAATAAAATAAAATAAAACTTCAAATAGAGCTGGGCCTGGTGGTGCACACCTTTAATCTCATCACTCAGGAGGCAGAGGCAGGCAGGTCTCTATGAGGTGGAGACCCTCACGGTCAACATCAGTGGTGCTGTGGGAATTCATTCCATTCAACCAATGGTTTTTGGGGTATTTGACTCTATGGGAGTGGTCTTGTCTGAGTATGTGATCGCTTAAGAGGAGAGAGGGGGGTCGCTTTCTCTTGGGGAGAGGAGACAGGGTCAGGCAGTGGACAGCGGCTTGCAGTCGGTCACCACCGACCTTGAGGAGAATGGAAGCTGGATCAGCAGTGGGTCTGCAGCACATCTACCCTGCTTTGAATTAGTGAGTCTGTTTCCCGTTCACACCCTTTATTAAATTTATATATATATATATGTATATATATATTTGTATACATATATATACAAAAAATTGGAAAATAAAGGTTAAAGAACAAGAAAAGGACATAAACGAAGAAAGATGAAGGAGAAAAAAGAGAAAGAATGAAAGGAGTGGGAAGATGATGAAGAAGAAGACAAAGAAGCTGAAGAGGGAAAATGAAGGAGAAGGGGGTATAAAGGAAGAAGAGAATATCTTTTAAAAAATCAAACTATAGTGCTGCAATCTGCATTAATTTTGGAAGCTCTTCGGGAAAGTTACCTACTGTCATACGTCATACTTTAATTCTCAGAGTCTGGTTCTCAATAATTTGTTTCCTTGTCTTATACAAACAAATCATAGGCTTCCTTGACTCTGTTTCGTGTTCTCTCATGTTGTCTGGTCCAATGCCACGCTGCTCCTATGACTTGGCGTTCTTATTTCCTGCGTGACACTAAGGTGGCTGCCCAAGAAATAAATAGAGGAGTGCTGAGGTCTCCACTCCAGAAAGTTCCCTGATCTCCACCTCATACCACAGACCAACCACAAGGGCTGCCTCAACATGAAGCTGGTAGTGGTCTTCATGCTGGCCGCCATCCCCATTTGCTGCTATGCCAGTGGTGAGTTCTGTGGAAGGGTGGGCTGCTTTTGGACCACACGTTGTTTCTGTTCTACAGGGAGAAGTCCTAGTGCCTGAGCCCCAGCGCGTGTCAACAGTGGTACAAAGTGTCTGATGCAATAGCCCTAAAACTCAACACTAATTCGGACATTCAAAGAGGTACCACTGATGTGGGTTTGGCCCCAGGGCTGGAGCCGCATGTGATGTATCATTACCATGCAGGAGGGCGCATGGTGATAACAGTTCTTCTGAGATCCATGGCAGGTCTTGGATTTGGATATGAGATATTTTACAGGAAATGGGGAGGATATAAATGACACTGGACCTAAATGGGTTTCCTGAAATTGTACTCATGAATCTCTTTAACTGTGGAAGGAGTTACTTCTGAAATTGCACCATGTGACCTAAGAGTAAACAGTTTGTGAGCCACAAAACAGATGTATGAAAAGGTGTTCTGACCCCTTTATGTCAGGCCATTTACTTCCTAGTCCTGCTGGTCGGGTTTACAGTTCATATTCTCCGAGTCCACTTGAAGTAATGACCGAAGTAAAGCTTTGTCCCTGCGAATGTAGTCAGTACAAACATGTCACATGTGTAATAGGCTTTGTATAATTTGCATTGTTTATGTTTCTACTTCACTTATCTGAGAGGTTGGTGCAACATGACAAGAAAGTGGAGTTCTCAGTTAACTTGATAGCAAAATCAGGGTTAGCCTTAGGCTTAGGGTAAAACTAGTTCATTTGAACCTACTTCCTGACTCTTTCTCTTCCACTGGTTGACCAAATGACATCACTTCAAGTACAAGCATTTATATTTTATGATACTTTTTGATGCAGATGATAGAGTTAATGGTGCCAATGGATAATATTCTGGATGCAATATGTATAAACTTTTAAAATACTTCACGGGGTTCACAAAATAGCACTGAGTGAGATAGATCACGGCTAGAAAAAAGAAACACAACTGTTCACTGTGTCCCATCAGAATAAAGCTTCTCATTTCTTGCGTGTCATCGCTGAACAAGGTTGTGTGAAGTTTGACTTCCCTTGTTGGCATTTTAGGGGCAAGATTTCAGGACCTAAAGGAATCTTGCAGTCTGCATCCATTTTCTGCATGGGGTCACTTCAAGTACTAGAGTTTCTGTTTAAGTTGCTTTGTGATGCAGATGCTAGAGTTAACAGAGCAAAGTGGATAATATTCTAGATGTGATAGTTAGAGGACGTTTGAACATATTCCACAATGTTCTCAAAACAGTGACAAAATGTGGCAGGCTTTGACGAGACCAAGAGCCAAACGCTTCCCTTGCCCAGCACATCGGCCTGCGGTCTCTTCAGTGTCCTTATCAGTGAAGGTTGTGTGGGGTTTGGCTTCTTTGTGCTGGTGCTGGGAGTCAGGGGCAGTTGGCGGTTTCTAAGTGGAATCTCACAGCCTGCATTTTCCGTCCCAGATTTGGCAGTGCCCCATGACCTTTGCTGATCTGTGTTTCCACTTGTACTCAAGAATGTGATTATCTTAAGAGGTAACCCCTAATGAGCTCAAACCTCCAGTGATGAATGCCATGTTTTTCCAGGTTCTTCTGGCTGCAGCTTGATGGATAATATTATTAACCAAACAATTGACTCAGGTGTTTCTGTGGATGATTATCATGCCACCATAAAAGAAGCCGTAGGTTATTTTTACAATAAATGGGCTGTGACCAAGTTCAAACAATGTTTCTTGGAACAGGATGAAGAGATTCTGAAAAATGTGCACGTGATGGTGGTAATTATTGACTTCCCCCTTTTTTGCATTATATAACTATATATATTTGTAATATATATATGTGTATATATATATATATATATATATATATATATATTTCCACTAATGAGGAAAAACCAGGTTCCAACTTTGTGACTAATATGGTCAAAGCAAAACCTATCTATGTACTATTTTTGAGCGATATAGTTTGATTTAGTGGTGACATTTTGTTCAAGAAAGCCATTGAAAGACACAGTTGATATTCCATCTTATTTTGAAGATTTTAAAATAATGAAAGAAAAACAAAAATGAAGGAGCTCACCCAGAGATCACTCTCTTATCCATTACTTCCAACTCACACAAATACAGGTGCAGGCACACACACACACATACACACACACACACACACGCACACGCACACGCACACGCACACATATATATACATAAGTACATCATGACATAGAGAAACACCTCAAATTTTTAGTCAGAGAAAAATACACCTGATTCTCAGAAAGTCCTGCTTTGTGTCAGTGATCATGGACCCTTTCCTTTGGCAGCAATAAAGAACAAGTGGAGAAGACCAGAGTTTTAAGAACATCAGGACTAAGGGTCTCTTTAAAACAAAAACAAAAACAAGTCAGCCAGGTGGTGGTGGCACACGCCTTTAATCCCAGCACTCAGGAGGATCTCTGTGAGTTCAAGGCCAGCCTGGTCTACAGAGAAAGTTCCAGGACAGGCTCCAAAGCTACACAGAGAAACCCTGTCTCAAAAAAAACAAAAAGAAGAAATAACAACAACAACAACAACAACAACAAGTCGATGGAACAATAATCTTTTCAAGTAGAAACATACAGCTCCAGAAATTGATCTATAGTGTCCCTGTTCCCTTTTAAGCACCCCACATGTGCCAAATCTTAGGATTGTGCCCAGTTTTAACTGAAACCACAGTAACACACGGGCTAACAGTGCTGTTGTGGGCGCTCTACTTGGTTCTAATACATCCCATTTTTCAGATCACTGAGGAATTTTTCAAAGTCACCCTCTTCCTCTTAAGCAAGGATTCAATTGTGTGAGTGTTGAGAGAATACTAGCAGAGCAGTTCAAATTAAGGGTCATCAAACACCTTCAACCACAGGCGCCTCTAGCTTCAGAATGGATAGAGTGAGTTCCCATGGAAACAGCTCAGGGAATTTGGAAATCCGAGGGGAGAGGTAATCAAGGGGGAGTCTTAGGAGAAAGATCCCAAAACTGTTGGTTTCATGACTCCTTGTCTCTTAAACATGTACCTAGCCAGATATTTCTCCTGGAACTTTCTGAAATATTGAATAGTAATTGAAAATATTGAAAAAATAATAACAAAAAACCCAAGAAAATCTTTTTCTTTTCAATATTGGGCTCTAAAGCCAAAGTTCAAAATCTGAATCACTTCCTCATTTGTTTTTCAGGAAGCAATATATAACAGTACAGACTGCACAGAGGAGGCCTGAACGGCCTTGAATCTTTGGCTCACAGGACTGATGGTCACAGGCCAGCAGCTGATATCACAAACCATAACTTTTCTTTTTTGATTTTATTTTTCTTCCTATAAAGTGCAAGACAATTGTTGGAATCTCAAAGGCATTTCTTTCTACTTCATTAAATTAATTGCAAATACCAATTCTCCTTTTTGTGATCTTTTAAAACGGGGGGGGGGGGGCTGAAGAGGCCTGCTACCCTCTACTCTAGGACACGCACCCTCAGCTGCCTCCCACACAACCTTAAAGTGAGACAAAGAAAGGAAAGTGTCTCTTCCTCGCCAGGCCTGAGTCCCCTCTCTGGAGAAGTGCTCTGTTTAGCATCCTTGTGATTGTACTGCTGGGGGCTCTGAGACTGGGGTGTGCTCTCAGCCCTGCTTCCTCTAGGGCTTTGTGTCCACAAGAATTAGGAAATAAAGTTGGTTCCACATATGCCACTCAATCAATAGAGCTCAGCGTGTAAATAGGTTCAGGGAAAGAAATCACATGATCATCTCATATGAGGAGAAGGGCTTTGACAAACTACAAAGGATTTTTTGGTTTGTTTGTTTGGTTGGTTTTCGGTTTTTTGGGGGGTTTTGTTTTGTTTTTAAGATACTTTCCTTAATGTCAAAACGTCCTGCTGAAGATAGGAATCAAAGGAAATGGCAAACATAAATGTTTCTTAGACCAAACTTAATTAAAACAACAACAACAACAGAGTTCTGACACAAGAAAAGTACAGTGTTTCCTTTAATAATAAGGAAGGAGAGAAGTGTGTCTATGTGCTAAGAGCTTTTCACTGGGGTGCCTATGGTGACAGAGTGTAAGAAATGTCTCCCACAGGCTTGTGCATTTGAGCACTTGGTCCCCAGTTTGTGGAGATGTTTGTGAAGGCTACGGAAACTTAAAGACAGTGATGCTACAGCTTCCTAAGGCGGTGACCCTTTAATACAGTTCCTCATGTGTGGTGATCCCCAACCATAAAATTATTTTCATTACTACTTCATATCTATCATTTTGCTGCTGTTATGAGTTGTAATGTAAATATCTGGTATGCAGGGTATCTGATGTGTGATCCCCGTGAGTGGGGTTGGGACCCAGAGGTTGAGAACCACTGCTTTAGACATTGATGCATTGCTGGGAGAAAGACATCCTTCCCAGAGGCTTTGAGGTTTTAAAGCTTGGTCCCACATCATGTTTCCCTTCTCTGCTCCATGTGTGTGGATGAACATGTGCCCAGTCAGCTTCCTGTCCCTGCT
>CABHPQ010123562.1:0-18465 GCA_902168405.1 Peromyscus aztecus
CTATATGCATTTTCTTCTCTGAAGTAGATTGGTGCTTCCAGGAGCAAACACGTTTCATAGTCATAAAAAAAGAAAAAAAAATCTAAGTTATTAAAACATTTTAAATGCCATATTCTGTAGATCTCTGAAGGGTTTGAGATGACCTGTCTATCTAAAGTATATCTCTGCTTGACCTTGAAAACATACCTAATATGATTACAAGTTACATTGTACTGTCTAACTACTAACTTTGATTTCTTTCTATCCTAATAGTTGGTAACAATAACATTCAAAGATTAGCAAGTTGCATTACATTGTTAAATGAACTGTATAGGTATAATATCCTGAAGAAGATTAGAAATATATGTACAGCATTTTCTAACAATATCAATCTCAATATATGTAATTTGTATACAATATACAGAAATCCAATCCAATGTAAAGTATTTAAAACTAGTAGTTGTCTTTTAAAAGTAGATTCAGTAATCTACCTTTTATCTATACCATGTCTATATCCTCTCTTTTTTCTTTTCAGAGTAGATTCAATAACCTACCCTTTATTCTATCATTTCTATGTATCTTTTTTTCACAGTATATTCAATAATTTACCTCTTAGCTATATCCTCTTTTTTCTTTTCTTTTTTTTTCAAACAGGAACCTTAAATCTAATCTCCTTTGTTTAGCCCCTTTCTTCATCATTAAAAACAACAACTTGTAACCAACCTCTCTAAACAATGACAACTATTTCAAACCCAAAACCCATTGAGAGACCAAAAGCCACCCTCCCCACCTCTTGGGAATATGGGCATCATGTTCCTGCTGTTTGTGGGCGAAGCATCTTTAGGGGATCCTGAAAAGAAAATTTTTGTTTAATTGTCAAGTTCCAGAGTTGTAGCTGTATTACTTGTTGTCTAGTCTCTGCATAATGCAAAAGTACAGGGCTTATCTCAAGTCCTTGCTCAAATAGTCTGTGAGGCTGGATCATCTCAGCTAGCCATCTTGAAATTGTCCTGAGCGGTTTGTAGTCCAAAGCTTATCTTTTGGTGATGTTTGTCAGCTTAGTGGGATTATTACTGTCCACGTGGATTCATCATTGTGAGGCTCCATCATCTTTCTGGAAACTCCAAATTCACTGTTAGGCCTGGTCATGATTTCCCTGCAGAAAACTAATAGACACTCCAACACAAAAACTTGTATAAGCAGCTAAATGAAGCCTTTTTTTCTAGGACTAGTTAGCACTCTATATGACCATTAATATCATAACAATTACTTTGTCACTTGCTCTAAGGTCTGTTACCATTCTCCATTTACCAGATTTCTTTTTAATAACAAATACAGGAGAATTCCAAGGGCTGGTTGATTCTTCAATATGTTGAGCATTTAGCTGCTCTTGTACCGGCTCTTCTAAAGCCTGCAATTTCCCTCTTGTTAAAGGCCATTGCTGAACCCATACAGCCTTGTGTGTTAACCATTTTAAAGGTAGAGCTGTTGGTGTCTTTAAAAGATCAGCAGTTGTTGTGCCCTGTTCTTGTACAATCTGGATGGCTGATGATGACTCTTTAGAATAATACCTCCTAATATTTCTCTTTGAAATGTGGTAGTTAATGGTTTGTTTCTGAGGTTGGAGGAATGTTAATCTGAGTATTCCATTGTTTTAATAGATCATGGCCCCATAAATTCATAGCTATATTAGCTACATATGGCTTTAATTTTCCTCTCTGTCCTTCTAGACCTATACATTCAAGTCATCTTTTGCTCTGTTTCACTTGAGATAATGCTCCAATCCCTAACAGCTGAACATTTACCTCCTGAAGAGGCCAATATGGACACCAAAATTCTGGTGCAATTATTGTAACATCTGCACCTGTGTCTAATAAACCTTCCAAGAGAATGTCATTTATTCATATTTTTAATTTTTGGTCTTTGTTCATTTATAGAAGTTTGCCAAAAAATTCATTTTATGGTTTCTCCTGAATTTCCTATTCTCTCTGCTACAGCTGTTTTATCACCCCAAGCAGCTTGGTTTATTCCACTAGGCATTTGGTTATTTAATTGCTTTGAGAAGGGGTTTCTTCTGCGATGGCAGGAAAGATCTGAACTGAATTTGCTGTGGGGGCCTGCATGAGGCACCTCTGGGAGTTTCCCAGTGGCAGAAGCAAAAATTACCTTGTCTGTCCCTTGTTGATCTACTTTCATTGGTCCAGTGTTTACCCTTACCACACCTTCGCCATACTCAAGAAGGGAGGGGCGTTCTGTTGCCTTATTCCTGGAATAAACGTTCTTTCTAGGAATGCCCTGTTTACACTCCCTTTTCAAATGACCTTGTTTACCACAACTAAAACATCTGACATTTTTCCTCAAAGCTTTTAAAATCACCTCTCCTATCCATATCTCATCATGGTCATGAGATTCAATATTAATTGTGTCCCGGATCCAATCCTCCAAGGGTACAGATCTTGCCTTTAATGGCCTGATTATTCTTTTGCATGCTGCATTCATGTTCTCAAAAGCCAAAGATTCAATTATTATCTGTCTGGCTTCTGAATTTGGTATCATTCTATTTACTGATGATGACAGCCTTTCTATGAAATCTGTGTAGGATTCTCTGAGGTCCTGTATAATTTTTATGGATAATTCAATTTTCTTTCCTGCTTCTGCAATTCTGTCCAATGCATTCATGGTTGCCATGTGGCATAGAATTAAGGTTTGGTTATCATATAAACATTGTCTTTGTATATCAGTGTATTCTCCTTTTCTAAGAAGCTGATCCTGGGAAATTTCCACACTTCTAATCCTACATTGTTACTCTATTGTTTTAGCCTCCTCTTTGAACCATGTTCTTCACTGTAATTGTGCCCGGCTTCTTAGACAGCTGTAACTAATTCTTTCCAGTCCTGTGGGACAATTCTATTACAAGTTGACCACGAGTTTAATATCTGCTTTGGAAATGGAGAATGCATTCCATGTGAGACTATAACTTCTTTAAATCCTTAAATCTAACATTTCCACTAGAGTCCAATTAGCTTGTACAAGCCCTTGAGCAGGTAGTTGCTGTAAGGTTACCAGATAGATTAAGTTTTGTTGTTTGAAAACAGGCTGTCTCTCTGTAACCGTATAATTCAATCCTGAAATAATTTCACCTTTAAATTCTTCTGTCTAGGTCTGAATTTCTGTATAATTCATTTTAACAGGTTTTTCTAAAGTGAATACTAAGTTAGGTTCACCTTTAAATTCTCCTGTCTGGGTCTGAATTTTTCTATGATTCATTTTAACAGGTTTTTCTAAAGTTTTTATCTTGTCACTTAAGTTGACCAACCTTTTAAATACTAAAATAAAGATGATTAAACAAATAATATTCATAATTGATGTTACATGCATCCCATCAACATTAATTATCCTCTAATTTGATTGTTTCATTTTCGGATTGCCTAATGTGTTATCAAACATAGACAAAATTCCTTCCTTTGTAAAAATATTACCCATTTTTTAATGTGGAAAAAAATTCTCTCTTAACTAATTTCACTCTTTAAGATATCTTAATTGACTTACCAAATCTGTTGACTGTGTAGAAGTCCAAGGGAATTTCAAAGCAGCTACCTAGTGTGGTGGCAGTCTGAGATAGAAATTCAGAGAGAGAGAGAGAGAGAGAGAGAGAGAGAGAGAGAGAGAGAGAGAGAGGAGAGAGAAAGAGAGAGCCAGCCTACTAACAGGAGAATAAAAAATCTAAAGAAAGTCTGGCCACATGCTCTGGCTTGAGCCGTGCAACTGGAAGTCAGGGGCTCTGTAAGCCCACAAGCAGTCCAGCCACGTGTAGCTCCAGCTGTTTGCAGCTCCAGCCATGTGCAGTGTTCAGCTCCATTGGAGCTGAGGCCAGAAAAGCCACAGCCAAGTGACTTTTTTATGAATTCCTGCCCCACAGTTGGACATCAGTATGTGTATGTATTTCCTCTGAAAGTGCTTGATCTAAATGTAATAGCTCAGATAGCTCAAGTTATCCATATATACGTAGCCTCAGATGGAGCAAAGAATTTAAAACTTCTACGGGACAAGTTACATAGAGTATCCAAAAGGCTCAGGTTTGTCAGCTGCTGTGTTCATAACTCTTAGCACCGGGTAACACCATGGAGGATTTGCGTATCTACAGCCTAATTTAGGAATGTGATTCAGTGGTTGAGCCTCAAGAGCATTGCCCCAATGATCCCTGGCTCTATGTAAGTGTTCCTGTTGCTGAGTGACCTTCCCCTGATGAAGGGTGGGGAAAGCATTGGGATGATCCTATTATAGACAGCAATGTTGCATGCTGGATTCTGGTTCTGCATGCTGGAACTCTTGACAGCAAATAATCAAGTTCCTGAGGTATGTGTAGGCTGCTCAGAAAATTGATTCTAAATAGAATTTTAGTTTAACTTTATAACATACTATCCAATCTTTTGTTTTTTTATTAATTAATTTTTTCCATTTATTTTACATCCTGACCCCAGTTCCCCTCCCTTCTCTCCTCCTGTTCCCTCCCCCCAACTTCCCCTCTGCACCCCCCTGTACCCCTCTCATGGGTGTCAACAAAGCATAGCACATCAAGTTGAGGCAGGACCAAGCTCCTCCCCCTGCATTAAGGCTAGACAAAGCAACCCATCATGCAGAATAGGTTCCTAATGTTAGGAGCCCCACAAACAGACCAAGCTACACAACTGTCACAAACATATAAAGGGCCTAGGTCGGTCGCATGCAGACTCCCTAGCTGTCTGTCTAGAGTCCAGGAGTTCCCAAGAGCCCAGGTCAGCTGTCTCTGTGTGTTCCCCCTGTCATGACCTTGACCCCCCCTTGGCTTGTACAATCCCTCCTCCCTCTCTTCAACAAGACTCCCTGAGCTTGGTCCAATGCTTGGCTGTGGATCTCTCTACATATGCTTCCATCAGTTACTGGATGAAGGCTCTCTGATGACAATTAGGGTAGTCACCAATTGGGAAGTGGAAATAGAAGAGATCTCCTGGGTAAACTGGGAGCATGGAGAGGGAATGGGAACATGAGGGATCAGGTTTGCCAGGTTGGGGGCAGGATGGAGGGGGGAGAGTAATGAAAGAGCTGTCCTGATGTATGGGGGGGCATTTTGGGGTTAGGGAGAAACCTGGTGTCAGGGAAACTCTCAGGAATCCACAAGGATCACCCCAGCTAAGTCTCCTAGTGGAGAGGGTACCTGAACTGGCCAACTCCTGTAATCAGATTGATGACTACAGTAATTGTCCAAAAAATATTTAAAGAGATACAGTGATACCATTAATCTCTCTCTTTACTCTTTTCTTGTTGATTTAGATGTTCTTTAATATATTATACTTAAAGCAATCTGAAGACATGATAAAAAAACTGCTGATTCTTTTTAAATGTGATTTATCTATTAAACTTAAAACTTTAGAGTATTGATAAAATTCCATACAGGCTGGAAGTAACTTTCTCTGAGAGATAATACTAATTGTCTCATTAATTTTAGACATTTTTTTCTAGGCTCCATATAACTTAAGTTAGTCCATATATGTAAGTTAAAAATATGTAAGCTACAAAAGATACTATTATCTATCTATCTATCTATCTATCTATCTATCTATCTATCTATCTATCTATCTATCTATCTATCTACCTATCTATCTATCTATCATCATCATCATCATCACCTATCTATCATCTGTATATCTATCTATTTATCTATTATCATCTATCTATTTTAGGAATGTATTCTGTTGCTATCTATAGCTCCTTTTACATTCCTATTATTTTTCAAAAGAATATTTGCACACAGGTTACTAGTTCTCCCAAAACAGCTTGATTTTGTTACCTTAATGATAAAAAATTAATGATCATCCATGATAATAACACAGTTCAGATTAATACTTGATATTCTGAATTACAGTACTGAAAATTATCCAGCATAATTGGTGGTGAGAAGATAGTCTTTAAGATATATCCTTGAAATGATTTGAGATGAGGAAGTATCTCCTAGGACTGGTGACCAGCATCATGCACAGGTGGAATTTGCTATTTACAGTTTCTTTTTGAAGTGGTTTTGTAGTAACAGGATATGAATATGAGAAGGATAAGCCAAATAAAATATAATCACATACTCTTGCACTTAAGACTCAGGGAACATCACAGAAGAGGGCTGGGAAGATTGTAAGAGCCAGAGAAGGAGGACGTCTTCAGTGAGACTGTATCTCATAGAAAATGGCTGCCTTCACAAGACCCTAACAATGACATTATCAGTAGACATGCTAGAGAGTGAAATGTCATGGGGTCCCACGCCCAAGATAAAGGACTATGGCCAACTAATGACTGCTGAGAGGGGGACAATTGATCTTCCTCAGAATGAGCCTCCTAACTGATGATCCAATGTGAGGTATTGAGCCCTGAAATCATATACACACAACAAAAAAGACAGGTTACATTTATATATTTGTACTTCTCTACATATATTTGTAATAATAGTAATCAAAGGAAAAGAGGCCATCAATTTGAAAGGGCATGAGAAGAGGACATGGAAGAGGTTGGAGAGAGGAAATAGAAGGGAGGAAGTGACGTAATTATATTTTAATTAAAACATATTTATATATAATTAAATAATTTAAAAATGTATATTGTGATTTATGCTGATGTGAAAGCAGGAAACGATCTTTCATGGAAGTTTGAAATATTACATTAGAGAGAAAATTTTCAGTAAAACCATAAAAATGTTTCTGTCAAGTTTTCTTAGGCAAGATGTTATTATGTTGAATACTGTTTGATAATGGTGTCTAAACTATGGGTTTGTCCATGAAGAAGATCTTTATGATAGTCAATATAAAATGTATAAATTGTCATTATGGTAATAGGTGATTATGACTGATTAAAATCCTTTTATTATATTTGTTCTCTCCCTATTTTCTCTTTAAAATGTTATAGGAAAGAGATTGTAAGGGGATACACAAGCAAAAGAGGGGAGTACAATGTGTGTGTGTATGAAAAAGTCATAATGAAGCCTATTTCATACAACTAATACAAGCTAATAAAAAGAAATACAACACTCCATGACCATTGCTAATGTCTAAGTTCCAAACCGGGATCTGGCATCTACTTGTCTGTCTTCTTAGCTAATAGCTTAGTATGCAGGTTAGGCTTTCTTTCTGATGTCACATAAACTATACTATGCCATTGTAAGAGTCAGCATAATGTCCTCTCCATGTTATTGCTTTCTGATGATGACAGTGATGATGATGAAGCATAAAACAAGAAGCCATATGTTTTTGGGCTGAAGGCCAATATCAGATGGAGTGTAGTTTGATTTTAACCACATTTGCTGCATGTACACCTTAGCCTTTAACTCCTTTAGAGTTATAAAAGATGGTCTTGGTTGTCTGTGTGCCTCATCTAAACATGTATTTAAGTGTAAGATTTTGCAAATTCTATTACTACAGAATCCTTTATGTCAAGGGACAAATATCTCTAGGAATCTCTATTGAGAGTAATTTAAGAAAGTGATTTAAATAAATATTTGGGGATTTGTCTATTTAAGGTGGTAAAAGTCTGGAGAATCTTATCCCTGAATTACAACTGAATAAGCTTTTGATAAATTAATCTGGAGTAGAAATTATTTCTTTCAAGTCCATCATGTGAAACCCCACCTCTAAGTTACTAAGTAACAAGGCTGTTAAATGTAACTTCTCTCCTGGAGCTGGTTGCCTCATAGAAAAGGCCAGAGGAGCAGGACTGCAGGATCAAGACACCATTAAAACAGTGTGGAGCATCTGCAGCCCTTGTCACATGTGGTCCTGTCTCAGGGAAGGGCTGCATAAGGAAAAGTACCTTATCAGCCTGCTCTGTACTCTCTTATCTGCTTCACATCGTGGCCTAGGTCACAGCAGTCCTTGCCCAAAGAATATGGACTAGTAGTTCTCATGTATTTTGGGAGTTTTAAGAACAGCATATAACTTTCCTGTTGCTGTGATCAATTACCTGATAAGAAGTAATTTAAAGGAGGAAGGACTTATTTTACCCATGGATTGAGCCATGATGGAGAAGGCATGGCAGCAGTCTGCTTGCTTCCATCTGGGTAGGTCAGGCACCAGAGAAGAGAAACCATGTGGGCACCCAGCAAGCTTTCAGTTCCCACCTTTTCATAAAGTTCTGGCATCCAAGTTATGAATTGGTACCATCAACATTCAGGGTAGGTCTGGCTCCTGAGTTTATCTTATCTGGAAATGTCCTCATAACAATACTTAAAGCTTCGCCTCTTTGATTTCTTTTCTTTTTTTTTTTTTTTTTGGTTTTTCGAGACAGGGTTTCTCTGTGTAGCTTTGCACCTTTTCCTGGAACTCGCTTTGGAGACCAGACTGGCCTCGAACTCACAGCGATCCGCCTGGCTCTGCCTCCCGAGTGCTGGGTGGGATTAAAGGCGTGCGCCACCACCGCCCGGCGCCTCTTTGATTTCTTAATCCAATGAGGCAAATTTAGACATTCTTTCAGGTAGCTTAATTTACATAAATCTTTGTCTGGAACCACAGCCAACTAAGGAATGTTGAGCACAGGAGAAATAGTCTTCTCCAGGCAAGAGCACACTAATTAGTTATCCAATACCTGATGGTCAGCTCTTAAAACATACATGCAAGTAATATTATAGACTGAGCAGGTTTTTTTCTTTGTGTGTGTGTGTAAATATATGTATTTGTAACAACCGTTAATGACAAAAAGAGGCCATGAATTTGAAAGAGAGCAAGGAGGAATGTATAGGAGGGTTTGGAGGAGGAAAGGGGGAAATATGTTGTATAATCTCAAAAAATTAAAATAAATAATTAAAAAAGATGCTAATACTGTTTCTTTTTGTACTGTGTATTTCTCTCTCTCTCTCTCTCTCTCTCTCTCTCTCTCTCTCTCTCTCTCTCTCTCTCCATTCTAATAAACAATGTCATCAATGCCTTGATATATTTTCTTCCATTAAAATAAAAAGTTCATTGAATATAGTTTGAGAGTTATATTGGAGAAGATATCTCGAAGGAAAAGTTCTGGAAAAAGTCCAGACCCAGATTGTTATTTATTTATTGAGTGCTCAGGTCCTCACAAATACTGTGCATGTACTCTGCCACTGAGCTATATCCCCAGTCCTTCAACTGGCATTTATTAATTATTTCTGTGCTGAGAATTGAACCCAAGGCCTATGCATGATGTGCAAGTGCTCTTCCATTAAGCTACATTCTTAGTTGTGCTAGGATTATATTTTGATTGATTTCACAATATTTATTAATGTTTTGACATATCTCATAAATATGTCAAATTTAAGTAAATAAGTATATGTATATAAAACATAAATTAATAGATTAAATTTATTGGTAGCTTTTATATACATCTATTTAGTAAAAATTAAATAAACTAATGCATGTTTCATTCCTGAAAATTGTCTCTTTAAATTGAAACTGGGACCCAGACCCTAATGGGTAGCTGGATGTAGGGTTCTTCTCTGGAGGATGGCTGGCTCTGCTTTTGAATGAATATCTTGATTTCTGTTAATGAGCTATTTAAATGTAAAAAGAACAATTAATTCACTCTCAGCCTTCTACTATATTATTTTAATCTTACATAAATAGTTCTTAATAAAAGCATTCTGTTCTAAGTTGATTGTATTTTAGGCAATCCCAGCTTTCTACTTAGGAAAATACTGGAAGAACTAGCATATCTCATTGCCTGCTGCTGCTGACCCCATGCCTCTCCCATTAGCGCATTCCAAGCTTTTTGTCACCCCATTATGTTTTTTTCTTCTGTGTAGGGCTCACAAGGTCTTCACGCTTCCCTTGGTTTTGCCTTCCTCACTGTCCAGCCTTACTTGTGTCTGTTTGCATTCAGCTTGTAGCTGCTTGTTTGTTCCTTGCTCCCTCTCTCCTTCCCTTCTCTTCTTGCTTCCTTTCTTCTGGTCGCTAGAACTTAGAAGACTGTGTGCACCTTGTTACTGTTGAGGACGAACCAGACTTTGCTTCTGTTGACTGCTCCTGCTGTGCACTTAATGGAGTTTTTTCTACTCTGAGCAGTTTTGTTTATTAGTTTCTTCTATTTCTTCAGAATTAATATTTTTTGCATTGTACTTATCAGAGTTATTAGAGTTATTTTGTTTTTGTAAATGCACTCAATTTGCTACTTGATATTGCTTTATGTGTGTTCTACAGGTCTGATGTCCTTGTATGTGTTTGCCTAACTCCCAGTTCTAATTATTTAAAAATTTCCATTATGAACTACATTTTTAAATTTAAATTTTATTTTTAGAATTTTGTACATAAGTATTTACATTATCTCTACCCTTCTCTTCCCCTCTAACTCCTTGTGTTTCCAACTCCCTTTCAAATCCATTACTTATTCTTTAATTATTGTTACATATGTATATGTGTGTATTCATGTAATATATATTTGCACACACACACACATCTTGCTGAATCCATTTGGCAGCGTTTGTACGTAGATATTTTTAGGGCTTGAGGGTTGACTTCATCCCTGGAGAAAACTGTTCCTCCCTCTCTTAGCAGCTTTTAATTGCTCATGGCTCTTCATCTAGAGGTAAGACCTCAAGGGATTTCCCCCATCCATATTGGCAGGAAAACTGGTATTGTCATTGTTCAGGTCTCACACTGTCTCACAGCAGACATCTGGTTCTCTGTTCCCACGGTTTTCCTGCCCCCACTTCCACAGTGTCCCCTGAGCCTTAGTGTGGGTCATGTCGTAGATGAGTCAGTTGGGGTTGGATACTCACTGAAATTTGACCAGCTGTGGATATCTAGTGGTCTCTGTTCCCTATAAAAAGCAGCTTCTCTGATGAGAAATGAGAGTTACATTTGACTGTGGGTCTAAGGGTACTTATTTAGAATGCGGTTAGAAATTATACTATTTTAGGCACCACGGATTAAAGATGGATATCTACACAGAAATGACAGACAGCCTACAAACTCATGGAATCTCAACAACCCACCACTGAATGAAAAAGGGGTCAAGATAGAAATGAAGAAATTACAGACTTTCTAGAATTGAATAAAAACAAATGCACAACATACCTAAACTTGGGAAAAACAAGGTAGTTCTAAGAGGCAAGTTCGTAGCACTAAGTGCCTACCTGAAAAATTGGAGAGATCTCATATTAGAAACATAACAACACACCTGAAAGCTCTAGAACAAAAAGAAGAAATCACATACAAAAGACATAAATAGCTAGAAATAATCAAATTCAGGGCTGAAATCAATAAAATAGAAACAAGCAAACAAACTAAACAAAGAATCAATGAAACAAAGTGTTTTTTGAAAATATCAGGCTGACAAACTCTTATCCACATTAAAAGACACAGAAACAAGAGCCAAACTAACAAAATCAGAAATAAAAAGAGGACATAACAGATACTCAGGAAATATAGAGAATCATAAGGACATATTTTAAAAACCTGTACTCCACCAAATTGGAAAATCTAAGAGAAATGGATAAATTTGCAAAACATAGCACTTACCAAAGTTAAACCAAGATCAGATAAATCAATTTAAGCAAACTTTATAACTACTAGCAAAATAGATGCAGTCATTAAAATTCTCCCAACTTAAAAAAATTCAGGACCAGATGGCTTTAGTGCAGAATTCTATCAGGCTTTCAAAGAAGAATTAAGACTAATACTCCTCAAATTATTCTACAAAATAGAAATAGAAGGAACATTACCCAGTTCATTTCATGAGGCCACAGGTACCTTGATACCTAAACCACATAAAAATCCAGCAAAGACAGAAATACACATTTCCCTTATGGACAAAGATGCACACATTCTCAATGAGGTACTTGTGAAGGGTTCACAACACCCCCAAGGTCAGGCATGTCTGGACATGCCCGGCCGACTGGGTCAGGATAGGCATTTCCGGTTCAAGGCGTCTGGTAACCAAGGCGACCGACCACCTGGACACATCCTCCTGACGGACTCCGGGTCAAGATAGCCATTTCCGGGTTAAGGCGTCTCGCGTGACCGGGATCCATGATGTCACGTAGCCACGCAAGCGCGCAGCATGGCTACGTCACCTACGTCTACCTGGACACGCCCCCCGCCTTATAAAAAGCCGCCATGACTGTCCTAATCTCTCTCTCTCCTCACGTGTCTTCACCCGTGCGGACCTTCACTCCCCCCTCTCTCCCCCAATAAACTCTATCAGCGGATTCTGTCGTGTTTCGTGACGCTTTCTGGCAGGGTAACAGCGCAAAAATACTAACAACTTGGAATGAAGATGTATTTCTTACATTTACATGTCTGGGAGGTCTGCCTACCAGCTACTACCATTTTCCTGTTGATAGACTTTTACTTTTTTCAGAATGTTACACTGTGGGGATCATACTGGCCTTTCTAGAATGGCTTCTTTCATTGTTTGTATAACTTTATGTCTTGATGGCTTATTTCTCTTTAAAACCTAATATTCCATCCTACTGAAAGACATCTTGTTTGTTTCTGTGTTAATAATAAAGAATGAAACTATTGTAAAGAGTCGTGTTTGCATGGAAATGAGTTTCCAACTCTTCGAGTAAATACTGGGTATGTTCATTGGACTATGTGTAGATGTAACCAACCGTCTTATTAAATAAGAAACACAGAGCCAAGGTAAAGATAAAAGCCCAAGAGGTCAGAGCTAGGAGCTTACCCGCGTGCTGCTGGCTAGCTTCTTCCACCAAGAGACCTCTCCGAAAAGGAACTACTTCCTGTGCGTTCGTCCTTAAATAGAGTTCTGGTTCTTCCTTCTCATTGGTTGTAAACCCAACTACGTGACTGCCTCATCACTGCCTGTGTACAGACCTCTGGACACACATTGGAGCGTGTGTCTCCAATGCTGGTTGTATCCTTGAACACACAGAGATCTACCTAGTTCTGCCTGCCGAGTACTGGGATTAAAGGCATGCACCACCACGCCCGGCTCTCGCTATGGCTTGCTAATAGCTCTGACCTCTAGGCAACTTTATTTATTAACATACAAATAAAATCACATTTCAGTACAAATAGAATACCACTATAACTATGTGGTAAGAGTGTTTAGTTTTGTGAAAATCTGCAGAACTGTCTTCCAAAGTGTCTGTACATTTTGCATTCCCACCAGCTGCAAAAGGGAGTTCCTACCAGTCCATGTCTTTTCTCAGTGTTTGACGCCACCAGGGTTCTAGATTTTGGCTATTCTAATAGATCCGTAGTGGGATTTCATCATTTTAATTTGCATTTCTGTGATGCAAATTACCATTAAAGTATGAAGCATCTTTTTAGATGCTTAGTTTTTATTTGTATGTCTTCTTCATTTAAGGTCTATGTTAAGTTATTCATTTTTAATTAAAAAATTAAATCTCTTAATTTTACATGTGTGGGTATTTTGCCTACATGTTCTTTGTGTGTACAGCATCCAAAAAGGTCAGAAGAGGGTACTGCATTCCCAGGGAGGGAGTTATAGATGGTTTTGAACTGCCATGTGGATGCTGGGAATTAAACCCGGGTCTTCTGGAAAGCAGCCAGTGCTCTTAACCACTGAGCCATCTCTGCAGCACTCTTGCCCATATTTTTAGTTGTCATGCTTTTTAAGTAGTGCGTGTTTTTTGAATATTTTGCATAACAGACCTTTATGAGAGAGACAGCTTAAAGTATGTTTTCAGTCTGTGGCTTGTCTCCTCATCCTCTTAGAAAGTGTTTTTTTACAGAGAAATTTAATTTTAATGAATGCCAGTTTCTTAGTTATTCCTTTTCATAGATACTACTTTGGTGTTATGTCTGAAAAAAGTCATTATCCAAAAAATGTGATTTGGGTTTTATCTTATCTAAAAGGAATTTGGAATTTGGATACTGTAGGTAGCATAAAGTCTTTATGGAGACATTTTTTCCTTTGTATTTTCCTGCCCAGTTGTTGCAGTGCATTTGATAAAAGTTTTTTTTTTTTTATTTTCTACTGGAATGGCTTTATTACATGGTTGAAGATTAGCAGATTATAGTCATGAGGGATGATTTCTCTGTTGACATATATATGCATATATATCAATCAATATATATTCAAGAAAGTATAGTTTCGTCTATCTAAAATATCCCTCATGTTTATAAAATTGTCTTCTGTCAGATGCACCATGTTGCGGATTGCCTGTCTCTTCTCTCTATGAGAATTCAAGTCATTTATTTATTCATTTTTTCAAAGACAGTGATTTGCAGTCAATGCCAAAGTATTGGAGATGCATTGGTGAAACTGGAATCCCTAAATACCAGTGCCTTGTAATCTGGGGTGTGAGTATATAAGCTATGATTAAAAGTCATAAATTAATCCCTAATTATCACTAACTTTTTGTCTTGTGATTTTTATTCACTGAACTGTCCTAATGAGGCAGATTCTCCTCTAAATAATTATTAACTTTCATTTAATTAAAAAATCGTGTGCCTATGTGTGGATATATGTACATTAGCATATGTCTGTAGAGGTGAGAGTATTCATCTCTCAGGGACTGGAGTTAAAGGTGGATGTGAATTGCTTGATATAGGTCTAGGAACAGAACTTTGATCCTCTGAAAGAGCAATATGAACTCTTACCTGCTCAGTCATCTCTCTAATCCCCCAAGCAATTATTAAAAAAAAATAACCCACAAGCTTCTTGTGTCTCCACTATCTTCCCTACCCAGAGTCAGAGGCACTCTAGAGTTACCTGCATTCCTGCAGTCTAGGAAGGAAGAGAGTGTAGAGTATTACCTGGATGTTTATGTGGACCAGCAGGTACCTCATACCTATGTGACCCACAATCTTATAGCTAGAACTTCAGCAAACTTCAAGAGTTCTTAATAAAAGTAGTCTACCATGGGCTCCAGGTTAAGAGGAAGCAAGTCTGGCCAGAGGTATAGACTGAACTGTGCTCCAGTCCAATGAAAGCCCCACAGATCCTTGGGGAGCACAGATGCTGAGGTTCTTCAGAATAATCCTGACTTGGGACAGTTATCCAGGGCTGTACCACTCTGTGCTGACTTGCCACCGGGAGTGGACTGCCTGGGAAAGGGGTGTGGTTTTGAACAAGGTAACTCCCTGGAGAGTATGATTCTGAGGGATGTCACAGTTGAAGGCTGTGTTCTGTGCAGATCCAGAATCAGCGAACAATTTCTCTGAGGCTTGCATCATGCTTCTCAGTATCCACTAGGAGTGTAGATGTTAGGCTTACACAAAGACAAAAATCCTGAAAAGAGACAGCAAGACAGAGAGCACACATGAGAGACAAAGATCATATGTGACTTTTTCTTTATTTCCCATGCTTACTGCAAAGTGTGGTGTGGATTTATTTTTATTCTTATTGCTTGGCTTCTGGAGTGTACTTTCAGTTTGAAATTCACATAATTTTTTGATACTGACAGGTCAAATATTGTTTTTCTTCTATTTCCTGAAACATCCTTTACATACACACTGGAATCATTCAGTCTTTATGTCTTTTATTTGTTATTTCATCTTTCCTTTTCTCTATCTTTTTATTGGCTGTTGGTAAATCCTCAGTGCTATCTTCTAATTCTTAATCTAACCCAATCTAGACTTCATTCTGTACATTGAGCTTATAATTTTTCCAAATAACATATATCTGTTTTGAAGCTCTGATTTGTTCTTTTTTATATTTCTATTTTACTTAAGATGGCTTCTTTTCATATTTGATGTTCTTTTTAAATGGAATATTATTTACTCCTCTGTCTCATGGTAGAGTGTAACTTATTTTAAACTCCTTTTCATGCCCTTTTATTGTTTCTATTTCCTATGGAATGGTAATTCATTCCAATTGTTGATATTATTGGCTACTTTTCCCAGTGTTGGTTTTGGACACATGTTTTGTAATTTTAAAGTTATCTTATAGCCTCCTGGTTTACATAGAATAGGAAATTTTATTGTGTTTGTATATCTTATTTATTTCTATGCTCGCTTTCTGATTCACATTGTGGCTCCCAGGAGGCTTTCCAGTTCAGATCCAGTCTTCCCTTGGTTCTTTCTGCTCCTGCCCCTGCAGTGTTGAAAATGATGCAGTCCTGTTCTTGAGCCATGCACTGGCATGGCTCCTTGGTGTGAACACATTTCTGTTCCTCCTTCTCCAAATACAGAGCTTTGGATGAACCCATGCCTCTCTCAGCAGGTAGAAGTTCCATTTTCTATTTCTTATTGACCACTTGTTTGTAGCAGAGCCAGGTCCTGCTCCCTGTCTTTTTTGGGGGCTCATGCTGAGTTCTGGGTATCTCAGTGGTACTGAATCCCCAGGTCTCCTCTTCCTGCTTCTGAGAGTTGGGACACTGCATGTACAACTTCATCCCTGCCACAGCTCTGTCTTTGCTTCCTATTCGGGGCTGCGTTTTGTGGACTGAAAGTACATCTCCAGCTCATTCCACTCCATAAGGAAAACTTGTCCCTCATTTCCTTTCTTTTGCTCTAATCTTTTATAGAATCCTCGTTTAACTATGGGATTAAAATAGAATTTATTGTCATATATCATGCATGCCATGATCTCTGAATTCCGTTCCTGTCTGATTATGTTGGTCTTTATGGCCTCTGGCCTCCTGTTTCCTTCTTAATGTTTTCTGCCCTTCCTGTGCTAGCTACACTTTCCTGAGTCTGTTGCTTGTCTTGATTCTCAGAGAATGTATATTATTTCTATCTTAAAAATAATGTCTACAATTTTCATCTCTTACATGGAAAGAGACTGTACTTAATTTTTCATGTAGTCATTTATTTGGTCTGACAGCAGCACTTTGGATTATAAGGATCATCATCATCATCATCATCATCATCACCATGATCTATATTTTACAGCATAAAGAATTTTGTTAAAAAGAGTAAGTAATATTCTGAGTTATCTCAGTCAAAAATATCTCACAGGACTCAGGACTCTTGAGTTTTCAAAACAATGATGTCCTGGCACAATTGACACTCATTGGTTGTGCAAAGTTCAAGACCATGACTGGAAATTGAGAAGCCCTGTCCTTGAGCCAACACTGACTAAGCACAAACTCTTTTACTTTTCACCATGATGCAATATTGTCTCTATTACAACAATGTGGGGAAAAAGGTCAGCTCCGTCAGTAGGAAAAAGACAAGGCATGAAAGTTCCCTGCAAGAATTTTGTTTGTTTGTTTAATTTCAGGAATTGTGATTTATCAGGAGTCAAGAGACCTCAGTTCTGCTTCTAGTTCATCCACAAAGCCCGTGCTCAGTGGAAATCATTCATACCCATAATGCATTTTTCTCACGTGTATGAAGGGGACTCAAAGACAACATTTAAGATTCTTTGCCGTCTTAAAATTATATTACTTGAAACTGCTACTTAAATATGAACTCTCCAACACCAATCAGAATTTTTTCAAGGTCTTTGACTATAAAAAAACTTCAGAGTAGGAGGAAGGAGTAGACTATGATTTGTTTCAATTTCTTGGACTAGGTATTCAACTTCAGCATTTCCAAGTACAGTACAGTTCTCTTCAAGCAATTTAATAGCTTTGACCTTTAATTTAATTTGTTGTAATTAATTTTATAGTATTTCATTGTTGTTTTGAACTATTTGCAAAATATCCCAAACATGTCAATAGGGAACTATTTTGTAAAGTGAGTTTTTACTCTTTATTATTATTTATAAAATGTTAATGGCTTCTATTTTAGGCATGTGCAATTAACAGCCAAATACACTTTTATAGTAGCACCATTTTCATCTGTAAAAATCACACAAAAACATGCACAACATGTCTTAGTTATCATGTATTGATTTGGGAACCTTTATGAGATATTTTCAACCATACCTCATGTGGCAGAATGCTCTATAGATGAGGGCTTATTAGCCTTATGTTGTTGTTCCTGGACACATGTTCCTACCTATAGTTTTCTTATCAAGAGTCTTTTAATTAAAAATTGTTAAAGATTAAAATATAATTGTATCCTTCCTCCAATCCCTTCCACTCCCCATTTCTTCCTCTCAAATTTATGGCTTCCTGTTCTTTGTTATTATTACACACATGCACACATATATATTCATAAATATCTAAATACAACCTGCACAGTCTTTACAGTGTTACTTGAATATGTATATATTTCCAAGGCTGATGGTTTATCTTACCCAACTTCTTACATAAAATGCGTAAGACATACTTAAATACTTGAATATTTTACTCAAAGAAAGCTTAACTCTTCCTTTTATGGGAATTTTGGGTGAGAAAGATATAGTAAAATGTGAATCTTTCTGAAGCCAGTTTTGTGTGTGTTTACTGATCACTTTGGACCAAAGTACTTAACTTTGTTTCTCATTTGTATAATTATGGTCTTCCCACCAAGATACTATATTAGTCACTTTATGAAAATGTATGACAGGTTACATGGAGGTTTTAGTAGTAGTAAGATTTCTAAAGACGTATTAGGAGCTCTTGGGAAATTGAGAAGAATGCAAAACTTCAGGGCAACAGTGTGTGTGTGTGTGTGTGTGTGTGTGTGTGTGTGTGTGTGTGTGTGT